>CM043015.1:122168743-122372426 GCA_023690525.1 Holotrichia oblita | reverse complement strand
CCTTGCACAGTAAGTAAATATTTACAGTAAAAAATACATGCAACAATATAATTTATAAGTACAAAATCTTAAAAATAAAGTCAACGACTTTATTAAAAATAACAAAAGAAAAAAGCATTTGGGATGCAAAATTATTTGATAGTCACGTAGTGACCGCTTTCTGTCCTGTTTTATTTACTCAAAGAAAGTTCTCGATTTTATTAAAAGAACTAAGCAATGGTTTGTAAATAGTTGTTATGAAGTTCTGAGTATCACTCACATATAGTAATCATTCTTGTCTACAGACCTTTGCTAGCGAGAATTCAACATTGTAATATATATTGTTCATTGATATTAACATTGTCAACTTAATTATATGTCTTACAAAAATGTATTTATTTCTTCTGTGTTCTTTTTATCTTATGTAACTTGGTGTTATGCAGAAATTACAATATTAATATATAAAAACGATATTAAAATAGACGTTGTTTCCGTTTTGGCTATTAATATACATTTCTAAAAAAATTAAAGCCATACCTTATATTTTGTTAGCTAATGGTAAGATATTTAGGTAGTCAAAAAAGAAAATAAATAAGAGGTTACAAATAAACAATTACGTAATTCATACGGAAAATTTGTCAGAACCTAAATTTAACAACAATCAAATAGCCACCAAATACTTTCTTCATCATGGAGCTGTAAAATTTTGGTTTAGAATCACTGGGAAACTAGATCATTTTTCGAAGGCTGGTAGGTAGTTGACCCTATGGATTCACTACTATGAATTTAAATTATCCTAACAGCATAGAAACAACTATGATGATGGTCGGATAAAAACAAATTGCTAAATAAGATGTGTAGTGTTGAATTTAGACACAATTTAATATCGTACGTAGAGGACACAAAATTTTTTTCTGTAAAATATTACATGGTCTTCTAGTTTAAGAATTATTAACCACTTAGTTGAAAGATAGTTCTACAATACATTGAATTTAAAAGAAGAATTAATTAATTTGCGGAAGTTACATTTAAATTGATGTTTCTACAGTTTTATATGTACATGTTCCACGGATGCTCGCAATCATAACAGTTTATTAACGTTTATTAACGCTTTTATACAGTACCATCCATTTTGTATAATCACGATTACAATTCATGATATAGAATCAGGAGTTTTTTTACATACAATTTACACAATAATTAGCGTCAACTACTAGTTTTGTTGCCAGCCGTGAAAACAACAATTTAGTCGTCATTTCTAATAATACACCAGTTTTACAATAAATGGTTTTGGAATGCACACAAGAAAGCAATCTCTCATGGAATCTAATGGCAGAAATTCCATGCGAAGATGACAATTACAAGAAATTAATTTGAATATAGGTTTTTCTAAATACATATAGTAAATCTGCTATCATGACGAGTCATGATGACATAAAAATCATATTATTGCTCTTACGTAAAAGATATGCAATATTAAATGACGTATTTGAAAATTGTGTCTTCTTTTAGATTGCTGTGGTGTTTCCTGGTGGAAGCGTGTTAAAATGGTAGGGATTTTAACGCGCTTGAACGACTTGTACAAATTATTCATATTTTATCACAAACAAGACTAATTAAGCTGTACATCAGAATATTTACAAAATTTGTCAATTCATCGTTGGTCCCCAACGTAAGGCATTTATACCAATAGTTTGTGGTGAACTTTGCTATAATTGAAAATACCAAACCAATAACTTACTACATTGAAGATTCAGTAATTAACTTTCGAAAAATTAGAAACTGACCATGGTTTTCATAAGAAAATTATTATCAGAGAGGAAGTTTACTATACTGGCTTAATAATTTTGTCGGTAAGCTAAGTTGCTGTATCTCTTCGAATTCAACGCTCTTGGCTCTTGACAACTTGTGGTTCCAAAAAGACTATGACACTTGTAACAATGCTAACCAAACAATAGTGCTACTAGAAGGGGCATTTGATGAATTGATTATCTCTAGAAATAGACCAGTGATTTGTGTTCCTCGCACATGCACTGAACACAACTTGACTTCTTTATATGGACTTATTTATTGATTACCTTACACCAACAGACCATTAACACTATGGGACTTAGAGAACAACGTCGAAGGTGTTGCTGATCTTATATACAGATTAGCCGGGCAGTTATCTAGGAATAGGTAGCGATCCAATGAGTACGAGTGAATAGAGCGTACATACATATGTGTTAATATTAAACAGACGAGTACGGCGATCCTTTGAGCGCGTGACTAGCAACAATGCAAGTGATCGTTCTATCGCCGCCCTCGTCTGTTTAATATTCACACATATGTATGCTCTATTCACTCGTATTCATTGGATCGTTTCCCATTCCTAGACAATTGCCCGGTCAATCTGTATATATGAAAATGTCATGAAAAGCTGGATTCCACGGCTTCATTTCTGCCCGTAATTCTATGAAAGATTATCGATGACGTGTTTCATTAATAATGTTCTTACGTTAAGTAGGTACTATGTATCTAAATAAAAATTATTTTCTTTTTTTACAATATTGAGTTTTATTTTGCAAACAAAATGTGCCGCATTTAATGTAAAACTTTATCATTAAATACCAAGTGATATTGACAGACGAATTTCAATATTCATTTACATTAGTAAAAATAAAGTAAAACGTTCTAAAGCAGAATACTCAAATGAATTAATATCTTTAAATAAAACACACTTGGACCATAAATGTTTGTAAGCTGTCAATCACGTCCACCAAATGGGAAACATTAGTTATTAAAATACGATATTAAATTACAGGCAACAATGCCGGAATATCTTGAATTAGTATGAATATGAAAAAAATATAGAAACTAAATAAACTTTAATTTAAAGTTAAAAGTATTTTTATGTAACGAAATCACGGTTTTGACACAGAAAATATGTAATAATGTAATAAAGTAGATAAAATCACTGGGTGCTATTTTGTAGTTATAAATTGGAAATTTAGTTAGTAGGTAAATATAAAATATATGGTGAATTAAGTACTGATAAAGATCAATATCATATCATATTATATGAAATGACTATGCATTATTGTTGGACATAATACAACCTCATAGAATATAAAAAATTTTTATATTATTTCAGTATATTAATATAGCTGATAGAAATAAATAAAATCATACAACAATACAACCTGAACAATTATATTAAAATACAGATTACACGATTAGAATATACTTTCAATATGATGTATTATTAACTCAATTACATTGTTTATTAATTGCAATAAATAGTTTTTATATATAATTAATCTTTTAACGACTCCAGACTAAAATATTAAAATTGTACTCTAATTTCCAATTATTAAGTAATAATTTGTCGATTTATCTGTTTTAATTAGTAAGTATGTATACTCCAAGAAAAAGAAATGGGACAATTTCAATAGATATCGGTATTGTAATTATCCCATTTCTTTTTTCTTTGAGTACCTATACATATTTATATAAAATGCAAAAGGTTGCATTACATTTTTAGATTATAAAGATGAATTAAGGCATAATAGTTTTATCGTTGTATGGAATAGGTAACAGAATGTAATAAGTAATAGAAATTTTAGAATTTTGAAAAATAGATACATCGTAATAAGTTATTCGACAAAAATCTTTTATCGCAAAGAAATATGAACAACAAATACGGTTTTCTTCATTTGCTTCAGAATTGTACATGTAAATCCTATGGAACGCAGAAATTTTGTAATAATTTACATGTCTATACTACGAAAAAAGTATTTAAAAATGTGATAGTATGCCAATCAGATACCAATGCTTTGAAGGTTGAAGTACATTGAGAAATTCGCTACAGAATTACTATTGACATACATTTCTTTGTGTAGTGCCATAATTTTTTACAATAAAAACATATACTGCTTATTGTTTATACTGAATTTCTATTCTATTAATGTATTAATAAGTTTTTTTATACTCAGTCTATGATAGCGGTGATTTTCCGTTAGAACTACTTAGTTGAATCCAATTAATACATCACTTTTAAAATGGATTAAAAAGTACGCAACTAGTAAACAGTAGACGCAGTTGAAGAATATTTATTTAATTCAGAAAAAACTTTGGTTCGTTTAATAACTTTAATCTACAAGTATACGCTTATTCTAAACTATTTATCCGACTGCTTCTAATCACGTATTCACAAATATTATTATAATTACATGACTTATGTACTTAACACCATGTATAAAACAGAGGCTCTCCGAGATATAAAATTATTAATGTAATTTATACTAAAACATTTTCATTACAGATAAAGCCCAGATTAACTTTAAGTAGATCATTTATATCGCGTTCAATAAACTTCTCACGATATGGCCTACAAGTCCTTATATTAATTACATATTTTTTTAAAATGGTAAAGATTCGATTATTGATACAGTATTATTATGAAATGATAAAAATTATTTATTGCACCTCATTGTAGTGAATTACGTATCTAAAATTCTTAAGCAACGCAAGTGAATAATTATGTAGGTACATTCCTATAATATACATATGATCATTTACTAGACAAAAACGCTTTATATTGCTAAATATATAGATATATCCATCAATATATGTATGTAATATGTATATAAATATGATATATTAGTAGTTTACTAAAAACAACTTCAAAATATTACTTACATCAATTTTCTACTAGAGTGTTTGCATTGATATGATAACGTACTTTAACTATGTTAAAACATAGAATTACTGACGTGCACGTGCATAATTAAGAACCACGTGTTTAAATATATGTATGTATATTTATGTCGGTGGCTGTTGAGATTATAACATAGAGGTAAAAGAGGGGCTCTGTTATATTTTTTTAAAAGATTAAAAACGTACCTTTTTTTGTATTCTGGGATTCTTCTCGTATACCTGGCTGCTCATAAACATTAACGTAACCGTTTTTGTTTCTATCATCACCGTTTGTTTGAGAACGACTCATTTTGTCTTCGGTCTAATGACTATATAAAGATCGTTTGGAACCGGTCGACTAATTTGCACAAAATCATGAAGTTACGTTTGTGACAAATGATGCATCCTCCTTAATTATATATCTTTATAACAAGTACCTATGAATTTTTTAGATAAAGGAAAAAAAGAAATGCCCGGAATAAACAATACACGGTAGTAAGCGTGCTCGCGCCAAAATAGTTGTATATGCAAATATATGAATAAGGTGTAATAAATAAAGTGTGGATTATTGTCTTAACTGACACTGGTTATTGCCGCCGATCATATATACGATTTGATAAGGGCACATGAAGCGCGTAAAAAAAAATTATATCTCCCCCGAGAGTTTGATTCGAATCGCGTTCGCCATTTCACTACAGCTTATCACTTTCGCTTATCACGTCGCGTTAGCTACACTGGTACAAATACAACGAATTCGTTAGATGCTGAAACGTGCGAGACATATTTTTGAATGATTCACGTGAACGGAGTAGTTACCACGTGCTACGCCGAGGTAAAATGCTGCTCGCTATAGTGCCCGCCAGATTTTTGTGACCACTGCACATGCCGACTGCACATTTATAGGCACAGTTCCTTAAATGACACGGCATTAACACAATAGAAATACACAATTGCATCACAACGTGACGGAAGTATTACCGATACACCTCTCCGGTTTCTGCCATTACCGGAATAATACAAAAAAAGTAACCTTGAGGAATATGGAATTTGACGAGTCAGTATCGAAGTATTCAATCGCTAAATGACGCCTAAGGAGCTCATGGACACTGATAACAAGAAATTGTTTATACACTAGCGTAGAAAAGGTTGCCTACCAAACATTTGAATATTGTCGATACTTCAGTATTGAGCATACATATGTTGTATGTATTAACAAAGTCGATGCTATTAAATATAAAATAATGTCATCTTTTTCCTTAAAACTTCAGTGTAGTTTTTAATATACCTTCATTGCGTGCATAAAAAGTGACCAGTTCGCAAATCGAAATAAATTATTTTTTAAGGAAGACTTCAGTTCGGAAAAAAATAAGCCGTTTGAAACATCATTGACTACATTTGAACATAAACTTAACTTTATCACTATCATAAATATCAGAATAATAGGTTAAAAAGGAATTAATTCGTTTTCCAGTGTTTCATTAGCTGTTGATTTGAATATAAATATATGTACATACATATGTACTAGAGAAAGACGTCAAAAGTAATTTTATTCGAAAATAGATTTTCGCACTGTGCGACTTACGCAATCATATAATGGTTCAATGAGCGTACCAATGCTATGAAAAGAGTAGGTTCTTACATCTATGAAGAGGAGCAAACTAACATGTAATAACAACACCGAGAAGTGAACACTAAAGGAAGACTGCATTAAAAAAATTTGGTTCTCACGACAACATAGTTGGATGTTGGAGGCCAATATGGCAGATGGCTCTGCTAAATAGCAGTGACTGAAGAGATTATACCGGAGACCTGATAGGAGATGTGCTGTATTGATGAGATCGGCCATGGCGGTGGCTTATGATTTCAGTAGTAAAAAAACTTGCATTTCACCCCACAAGAAAGATCGAAAATTAAGAATTATTATCAAATGATATTTAATTCTTAAAAAACCTTATTCCGTCAGTAATACAATCTTAAATTTATTCATGCATTTAATTTCCAAACTTTCTGTTTGAAAACACCACACAGTATAAATCATCTAATTAGATGATTTATACTGTGTGGTGTTTTCAACCTATATAGTACATCCATTCATGGATGTACTATATATATATATACTATATATGTATATATACATCCATTCATGGATGTACTATATAGGTCCATACGATGTGTTAACGTGAAAAGAAATAAAAAAATCTTGTAGATATAGTTTTAAAGATGTCCTTAAAATGGTTATTCAGAACATCTATAAAAATAGATAGAATAAAAATGACATTTTAGGTAGAAGTTTCATATAAAAGAAGCGACAAAAATAGGACACAGCTTGAACATTATGATATTTTTGTTTTGCCGTTTAAAATATATGTATTGCTTGGGATACGACAGGAGTTCTGACTAATTTAAACTTATGTGATTCTTTCAAATTTCAGAGACTCATTTTATGTGAGGCATAAAGTCTGAAAGTCTGAGTCTAAAAGAAGTGAAAGTTACAAGTGCGAAGTGAATAATTTCGATAATAAACAATTCATTCTGTGTTTGCAGTTTTACAGAAATAAGCAGTAATTAAATATACCAAACCACATATTAAAATAAGTTTTAAAGCTTTTATATTATACATCCATTATTTCAGAGACAATATGATTTATTCCACGACAAACCCAATATCTCTCTAATTGGTTATTTGAATTTATAACAAAATTTAAATAATACGATCACAACAATTCTCTTTTGAAAATACCTTTCTGCAGTCATGGTAAAAATTATGCACAGTCAGCAGAAGAGAACAATTGGAAGCGGCTACAAACCACTCTTGGTAAAAAATTAACTATCGACCAATCAGCATAGTGCTTAGTAGCAGTTGCCAAGCGTTGACTTCTACCATTGCTTCTACTCAATGCAGCTGACAAATATAATATACCTAATCTTGATTAATCGGTGTCACTCAACTAAACAGCCGCGCGATTCAGCGTATTACTTATGGGCCACATGATTCAATGGTAGTCCTGCTGTATGAATGTTACGTTTATTAAGTTACTTTGATAATAAATAATAAGTACAGTCCCCGCCTTATTAAACAATAGTTGTATTTTTTTTTTAATGTGGTGGGTGCTTAGTTGCAGTGACTCCGTAAACTGTATCGCTTGTCTGGCTATCACTGCAACTCTCGCGGTGTAGTTTTTGTGTGTGTATGTTGTGTTCAATTGGCTTTGTGCCAGCATCATATCGCCTTTTATGATGCCGCGCTGTTAATCACTTTGCTCCCAACAGCGAATGGCAAGCCGATCCGGGATTAAACTCTCTGAAAAAATGTCACTGTCTCTCCAGAGAATTGAACCCCGGCGCCTATCGTCCTCTCACAACAATAGTCAGCCGCCTAACCACTGCGGCAATCGACCCGTAATGCGGCTGATATTGCTTCTTGATTGGTTTTATTGAAACTAAATACAATAAATAACATTTATTTGACGAAAACTATTTTTCAAAATTGTTTGACGCTTTATATAAATCTCAGGCATGCATTCTCAACAATCTGTATTCCTCCATTAATTAAACAAACGATTACTGTACAATATTCCACCACTCTCACACGTGCCAGCAATATATCCCTACTTGACATTTACACTTTTTTCTGAACCTGTATTAAAACGTTGCAGACACGGTGACATGTTACTACAACGGAAGTTACAAATGCAACTCGTCTGTAACTAAAATAGCATTGATTATTAATGATATTTATTTGATAGTTATATTATAGTAACAATCAAGTCTTAGTATGACGTGAGTTACCATATTGACTATAATATTACGACACAAAAACGTTACAACATGAACTACGGTTGCATTGTAACCTCGGTTACAAATTGCTACTTGGGTGATCACATTTTGAAAATACTCAAGATTGTAAAAAGTGTACTTACTATAATGTTTCAATATTTCTATGATGAATACCGTTACTATAATAATATACACTAAGCAGAGTAACACATTTTGTCAAGTAATTTTTTAATTTTTATAATAACTATTTTATTTTTTATGCCTAGTTTAATTTGGTTTTGATAACTAAACATATTTCAATTAAATACGAATTCTTGTGGCGTGTGATTATTTTGCATAAAGGATTAGATTTTGAAAAGAATTATATTTATATAATGTTATTTAATTAGTGAAATAGTTACTGTAAAACTGTTAAAACTTAAAAAGTAAAACAGAAAGATTAAAAAGATTGCAATAGAATACATTACATGCAATTATATCAAATGCAAATTCATGTCGTCACTGTTACCTAATATTGCGTCATTTGATTTGGCGATAGTTTCGTACTGTACTTGAAACGTGATAAAAGTTTGTCAAAAAAATATATTATTGTTCATATTTAGTTATGGATGAAGTTTTATTTGCACGTGTTTTCTATGGTATGATAACTAATTCTAATACCTTTACGGAATTAACAGTCGTGTTATTTGCATACATATTTCTTATAAATAACATTAATGATAACAAATAAAGGAGCAATAATTTAAGGATTGGATTATAATAAAACGAAACATGTCACAATCTATTTTCATTTCGGGAGTGATAAATAATGTATGTATTTTTTACATATACACTGGAACCTCGTCTATATCCGCGGTCGGGAAACGTAAACATTCACTTACATCCACTCAAGAGGGGTCCCCACTCTTATCCCGTTAGAGGAGAGGAAAGACCGTGCTACGCGCTGTTTGGCTCATGTGAATACGTGCACTATCGGGTGGTGGATGCAGAGCGGATATAAATGAGCGCGACAGTGCGGATATGAATGAGGGTGGATATAAATGAGCGCGTAGATAAGCGAGGTTCCAGTGTACTACGAATGTCGAAGTTTCACATTGCAGTCAACTGCTATCACAGTAACTGCGCAATGGGCGTAGTTACACTGTTAACAGTAGTGAATCAAAATGGCGAAATCTGTCAAACGTATTGCGTTTTCAGGCGAGAAACCTTTTCTTCTTATTGATTTATATTGGGAAAATGAATATTTGTGGCATATTAAGTCATAAAACTATGTAAACTATTATAAAATGAAAGGCTGCCCTGAAAAATATTGCCGAATCACTAAATCCAGATGAAGAGACAATAAAAAAGAAAATTGCATCAATCCGGGCTGCACATTTATTAGAAAACAAACAAGTTTTGGATAGCAAACGTACAGGAAGTGATATTGATGATCGACTGTTAGTATGTAATTCCGTTAATAAATTAGCTTCGATGTCAAAAATTGGTCTATTTGCTAAAGCTGTCTTCACCTAGAATCTTTTCTTGTTATACTTTCGCTTACACAATAGTTTTTTCTTTGGCAACAAACAAATAATTATGCGCTTTACTCGTGTTTTTCCATTTTACAAATGTCATTATAGTGACGTACAAACAGTGGTGTAACAATACATAGCAGTACTGCTACCGCAGTAAAAGCGTCCTCACTACGCAGTTAAATTACGGTAGCAGTTGACTGCTATATGAAACCTCGGCTTTAGGGTGTTAGAGTATTTAAAAGTTGTATGTAGCACGTGTCTAGAAGTTGAGTATTACTATTTTGCAGTGTCATGTAATGCTATGCAATCAAGGCGACCAATTTCTCGTGTTACTTATATTATAGTCAGTTGAGAATTACTACAGCGTATATGCATACACACACTAAATAAATAGAATCTAATTTGATTATCTGACACAATTGCATGATGTGTTTGCACAGGAATAATATTGTCAAGAATGCATGAGAGCTTAGAGGAGGAGAGAAATGTAGTGCAGAAGCATGTAAAACTATGGCTGATGAGAATGCTAACATAGCAGGAAAACTTTCAAAAGAAATCGTGTCTTTGATGAGAAAATTGAAATTGGCGTGGAGTTTCTAGGAATCATAATAATTGCTCATATTGATGCTAAAACTATACTATAAAAGGTAGTACATGACAGATATTTTCTGTTTAAAAACTTTTCAAACTAACAATATATTTACTACCTACTCTTTATATTTATTTCTAATATCATTTAGCATGAAAAATAAATTTGGAAGGACTACTTGCGCTACTTTCGAATTTTACTTACGCATGCTAACTACAGATCAACCAATCGTGACTGTATATATGTATATACATTTTAATTGCAAAAATTATTTTTATTTTATTGACAAAATAGGCCTCAACAGAGCGGAACATTGATTTCAAGTAAATATAGCTAAACACAATCATACGATTAGATGCGGAAACGTTGTATACTAGGTTGCATAAATAGTAAATTTATAAAACACTGTTGGAACGACTGCAATGTTGGTAGCATATCTATCATCAAGTAAATCGAGTAAAGTATTGAGAATTATGATATTAGATAGACAACCAACATTACATTTTTTGAATACACGGTGTTCAAGGATAACGTGTCTTATACGGGGATTCTAGTTAAATGGCGCAAAATATTAATGATTTTAATTTTAATATGATTAGTTCTTCAGGATTCGCTGTAGTTACGGTAAAAAACGATGAATTCAATCAAACTTTTATTCACTGACTGTGTTTTTAAAATATTAGAACAAAACATCACATGACATTTTATGACGAAGTATGTTATTTTTAATAAAATAGCTCGATTTATTTATATTTTTCTAAATACAAATTTCCAGCGCGACAATAGCCACTAACCTTATTTTTTTATTATATGTACCTACATATATATCACGGTAAATTTACATTTTGGCTATACGTGTGATTGCCTAATGTAACATATTGAATATAACGAGCATATCGTAATAATGTAATATTGATTATCATTCGGAAAAATAAATAATTTTTTCAAAATAATTTGACGCTATATAGATACTTATATACTCTTGTCTAGTCCAAAATTCGGCCACTGAAAAATAGATTACCAACATATTATTCCAGTCTGCAATGTTTAACTGAAATTGAAACTGAAAAGACTTTCGAGTATTTATTATTTTATGATATATGGTAAAGAGGCAGCCGCAATGTGTTCGGTTGCCTATATTTTCAACTTAAAATGTTAAATTTAATAAAGCTTCATTTTTTATTGGTTTCACAAACTTTACTAACCAATTCTAGCTAAAAAGAAGTACAATGGAATGATGAAAGAACACAGGGGACCGTAAGCGAAATACAATAAGAATTGTGCTTATTAACATCGTAAAAATGGATGTCGAAGTCAATAAGTACGTTGTAGACATAGACAAAATTCTAATTTATATATAGATTATCGATATATATCAAATTATGAGACATACACAGCCGACATATAAGACTGTGCTATGAATTGCTTCAAGGAAATTATAATTGTAGTGTTTCAATTTTGTAATATCAACATTAGATTGAATAAATAAGAAAAACAGTTTTTTACTTATCGGAGATGCAATCTAAAAAAACAAAAGTTGTAGTTAAGTTAAAAGAATTGCTCAATTTTCATAGATTCGGATTAGGTTTTTTTTGACTATTCAATCTAATATTGATATTACAAAATTGAAACACTAAAATTATGATTTCTTTGTTGCACTTAATAGGACGGTCATATATGTCGGCTTTGCATATGTCAGAAATGTATAAATATAGCCGTAATATAGATAAAAATTAGAATTCTGTCCATGTCAGTAAATTATCGTTTTAATTACTACATTCATTTTTATGGTGTTTATATGCACATTTTGCATTTTATTTTGCTTACAGGCTACTCTGTTCTTATGTCAATTCCATTGCACTTCTGTTTAATTACAATTTATTAGCAGATTTTGTGAAATCAACAAGAAAGCTTTGGTGAATGTAATATTTTACATTGGAAAACATAGGCAAGACGATACATTACGGTTGCCTCCCAAAACTAGATTTACAGGATGCAACGTAATAAATATCCTGGCTAGAAGAAATACTATCGACAAACTATAAGCTTATCAGTTTCATGATCTTTTTAATAAAAATGTTTATTTTCGCTTTTGTTTGAAAGCATTCTTCGATATTACAAAAATTAATAGAATTGTTAATTGTGTTTGAAGACAATAATAAATTATAATATCGTTGTTTAGAATAAAAAATCTAAATAACAAATTTATTAATTCATAATGATCGTATATGTGAGTGATATAGTATAAAAATTAATTCAATTACAAATTGTGAGGAAAAACATATATATTGTCTACTTCTGTACAAATTTATTAGGTCCGTTAAAGTTTGAAACACATAGGTTAAACCAATATTTGTAGCAGGAAAACTTTTCTAATAAAAGAAAATGTGAATGAAATATTATAATGTACTATGCTTACGATATACTAAAATATAAACGTACTACTATAGTTAACATTACAGATTTAATGTTGTTTTGCAGACAAAAATATGCTAATTTATCAGTGTACAATGCAAATAACTGTGTCTGCATGGCTATCGTAGACAATGTGCATATGTGAGTAAAGGCATGTAGTACGATCGCTGTTAGCTTGATATCTGGCATACATTAAAATTTCTAAGCTTCTAATAATATACTGACTATATATTTTTGAAATTTAACAGATGATAAATTTATTTCAAAACGACAATAGAATTCAATACATTGCCAAATAAATGATCTGCTTGATATTATTATTTATTACAATTGAATATTCATTCCTATTCCATGATTCTTTAAAAGTATTGATTACAGGGGTAGGTGTCTGAGCAATTGTATAAGTCTAAAATATATTACCTATATAGAACAAGCTCATACATAATTATGGTAGCGAAAGAATAGTAATTTTTCTATCCAACATTTATTCTCATTTGTTTATAGCCTAATGTGTAGAGAGAGCATATTATCTCAGAGAGAAATTTATTAATATCACCTGAAGACGCAATAGTTTTAGTATTTGCCATTACTTCTCGATTTCATGAAATAACTAGGTTTACTGGTTCTACTGCTACTCTCAATATTAGGGACATAGTTACTTAAAATTCCATTTACGCAATCGTCAGCTTTACTTCAGTCGGTTTCTATACAATCCGAGATGCCATTTGATTTTATTACTTTTTGGTAGATACTGCTGTATTTCTTATTTTTCAATATGTTCTGCTGTGTGAAAAATTGTGATAAGAGTGTATAATGTACTCTCGTGAAGAATGAATGTTTAAATATTTCAATTAATAATTAATTAGCGGGGGAGAAAGGAAGGCTGCAATTTTACAGAATTATACTTGAACATCCTTGGACCAACTTTCAAAAAAATACAGCTAGGATTAGCCAACTATTCTCTTCCCGCCACACCCTTGCTCGTCATCATACAAAAATATGTAGTACATACATAATGTTATATGTACGTGTTACTTGTTTAGATATTATTTTCGTTAAATATCGTAATATTAATAATAAACAAACCTGGTATTTTTACGAAAAGGACATTAACTGTATGTTTTTGATCTTCTTTATGAAGTCGTTACTGAAACCAGTCAACAAGATAAAACTGTCTAGCAAATAGTATTAAAAAAGATAGCAGATCACTGACTTTCGCAGAGTATAAAAATCAAGATATAGATTACTTTAAATTAATGTATGTCCGCATGTATACCTATCTGAGAACTTTTATTGTCTAACATTGCGTTGATGATTCATGCACTACTTACTTCAATAAATCGTTAAAGCGTCGCGAAAGGAAACAGGACATGAAGTACTTAAAATCTCACTTGACGTACATCATTAAAAATGAATTGCTTAATAAAATAATTTGCTGATTGAAATTGTTCTTGGGAACCTAGTGTTGTATCTATAACAGCTAGCAGTGCTTGTGTTAGTATGCCTACATATATGTAGGTATGTACCATCTTTGGCAATTTAAATGCGAATTTTTGATCGTGGAATGTTGATTTTGTAAACAAAGGCTTTGCTTTAAAGTGAATTTAATTACTCTAAAGAAGTTCATCAAAGCAGTACTCTCTTTTAGAGAAATTAAATTTGCTTCAAAGTATAGCCTTTATTTAGTAAATGGAAATTCCTCGCTGAAAAATTCGCATTTAATTTGCCAAAGATGGTACATACATACATACATTACAGAGGCAAGCAGACAAATACATATAAAAAAGTAGAATACTATATGACATATTTGAATTCGAAAATTGTTTAAATTTGATAGATAATGAGAATAAGATACAATTTGACGCAACTTTTCAATTACATATTTAAGGAAACAACAGCATCAGGCATCGAATGGCCGAAGCTTGAATATGTGAAGCGTAAAGTTGAATGTTATGCTCTTGTTTTCATATTTTACGCTACCACTACCTCCTTCTTGATTACATATGCCTCCCATATCCCTATACCGATGCCATACGCTACTGATTTCGTTTCGTTTAACGTGAGCTTTGACTATGAGGAAAATGTATTAACTTTTTAAATAAAATCGTAAATTAAAATGCTGTCATAAGTAGTTAATTATGGCAATTATAAAACATCTACCATAGAAGAAAAAAGATTCTGATATTACAGAAGAGTTTTTATTAGCATAAATAGCATAATAGCATAAAAATCCTAGTGTCTAGCATAAAATCTCTAAAAAATCCTAGTGCGGTGTTTTACTTTGACTTTCAATCATATTTTTGAAAAATGTCTATACATCTCAGAGGCAAATTGTCATAAATAGAATTGATTTGGTATTTGATCAAATAAATTCAGTGGATGTAGGTGAAGAATCTCGATAAGGAATTTTTAGCGAAATTATTTTTACGTATAAAGAATATTATAAGACCGTCCTACAACTAGTTTTGACAAAAGAAAACTTTTTGATGAATAATTAAAATAATTAACAGTCATTCATCGCGATGTGTTTTTAAGAGAATTTTTATTGTAACGATATATCTGCAATTCATTGTGTTAAGAGTTTTGGCATTTATAAATACGCGATAAAAGAAGCAATAAACAGATTGTCGTGCACGAGTTGTTTGCATAGATAAAACGGAATCTGCTTTGCATGTTTTTTAATCTCGGATTTAAAGAAAACATTTAAACTAACAATTTTAATATTGTATTATAGTTGACTAAGTTATAAGGTTATAACATTCAAAATATTCAAATTTATGACTAACTATCCTACAATTTATATTTAAAATTACACCAAAAATTATACGGGTGACACATACATATAAGTGGCATTTGGTGTTTGAAGTACATAATAATATGTTTCGTATATGTATATTCGTGTAGCTTTATAGATAACTTGCTCACAATTTGAATATTGGCCTACATGTGTAACATGTGTATATCTTAAGTAATTTAAACGGTTTTTAAAACTATTGAAATGTTTGGAGAATCTGCGCGATATATTATCTATGTATATACGCATATGTATCTTTCAAATAAAAGAGATTTTCTATGTAGTGTCGAAGCACAGCGAAGATTTGGCTACATTACATTTTACAATGTTTATTTTCAACAGACTTCATTATAATTATCATACATTAGCATTTATAATTTCATTACCGTATGTAGGTACATACATACATAGCATACAGGTATACTTGTACTCATTTTCATTTCCTTAATCAACTGCCACGTTTTAATGCAACTAGATGTAATATCCAGGATCCAGGAACATCAAGCGGGCTTATTGTAACAAATTTAAATATCCATTACGCAGAGAATATCGAATAGAAATATTTGCAGCACTGTGGATTTTAAAAATTTCCTTGTAAATTGAAAAAAACTTATTACAAAATGCCTAGGATTGTTGGACTCGGTTAAAAATGACATAAGTGCCATAAAATATAAATATCAACAGTCTTTCCGTAAAATAAGAATTTAGTAAGACTTGCTTCATGTTATAATACGATAACCAACATTTTACTGCATATTTGGATTATCTTTATCTTTTCCTACTACATATTTATTAAGAAATGGAATTGGAAGCCTTACAAATTATGTCCTATGTAGGCCATAAACAACGAAGATAGCCATAGTTAGTAGATAGTAGGGTAATAGTCACGACCGAGGTTAGAGACTTGACATTAATCTATAACAAGTGTCATCTGTAAACAATCAAAAACGGTGTATGATTGAAATTTATTTTAGAAATTTTAGATAGAAGAATTTACAGATATTGCTATTCCATACACCAAGTTAAATCACTAAATCGATCGAAGGTATAGATTATTTCATTCATGGTATACTAGGAAATTTATGGTTTATAACTAAATATTCATATTTTAATTTGCTATATTTTATTTTAGCAAATAAAATAAATAGATAGAAATGAAAGTATCTCTCAAGTACATATATCACTTTACAGTTGTTCTCGTCGTGTAAGAATGCACTTCTATTCTACTAGAAACTATGCATTTATTTCAAAACAACATTAAATACAAATTAGGTTTATTTTATAATTATGCTTCCTAATTTACTTAATCCCAACAGATTAGATAAATAAACTAATTAGTAAAGGCAATTTACAAATAGTATTAATTAAACTATCTAGGTCCTTATTAGAGCTGTTTTCATTTACACCAGTAGTATACGAGTGCATATGCAATTGATCGGCTGATAACTGTCAGTTGGTGCGAATTCAGGGGCAATATGCCTTATACTCAGATTCTAAATAATCCAGAAACAGGTGGTGAAATTGACTACATTGTACGACATATCATTTTTTTTTCTGCAAATTTTGAGCTCTCGCTTTTGAGTTATAAATACCCCTAAAAACATTATTTTATTTTATATATTTATTTTTTTTTCTTAAGCATCTATTGATATTCTGGTAAAAGATTATTATTGTGTGTGACTATTGCTTTGATTTTGTTCTACCTGTGTCTTTTATCTAGTTTTAGTAAATTCTTTTTTTTCATAGAATTTTGTTTTTTGAATATAAGTTTTTAGTCAATATATGTTAGTTACACGTATTATTTATAACCAGGTAAGTTTTATTGTTAATGACTTATTTATTTTCTAATTTACAATACAAGTATAGCAGAGAATAAAATATATTTACGAGTTTTCTTATGAAAAATTATTCGAAATATAATTTTTGGGTTGGATGATAAGAATTAAATGATCGGGCAAAAAATGTACACACACATAATGTAAAATTGAAATAGCTAATATGTTAACATAAATGCCAGTTAATTAAGATTCACAGGTTCATAACGGATGCATAAGAATTCTTATATAACTCGCTGCTAAGCACCGCTCTTACTGGAACTGACTTTGAAAGGCAGTGATTATAGGGAAAGATAGGTTGAAGAGGATCGGTTAAACTAACTCATATATTAAATAAACTAACTTGTGGCCAGTTTTCGGTTTTTTTTGTTCGAAGGAAACCAGGCCCAGGACTTTTTGATTAGTTTGCATTTCGAAATTTTTCACATGTGTTTACACAATTTCGCACACCATCAAGATCTAGTGATAATTTTAGGCAACTAGTAACAACTTTTTCCTTTATTATTCTAAATAATAAATCAAAAATATTTACACTAATTCTGTAGTATTGAAAAAACTCACTTGTTGCTTTTTATGTCGCTTTTTGGCTTTTATACCTAATAACAAATAGTTTCGTTTTCTATGAAAAATTAGATGTGCCGCAGCACTGCTAAAGACATTCAGCAGGTGTGCTGTGTTGGAAATTCTTAGCACTGTTTGATACTATTGTATATATTTCATTGTTTATATGTATTTCATCAAGGATTTCAGTTTACACTGCTAATTCTATGGAAGCAGGGTAGCCAGAGTATTTCATATCTATATGATTTATAACGCGGTGTTAATCATTTATGTTTAGAGTGGTACTGCAAAACTTTAATGGCATAAACAAGGCAATCCTATGGCAGATAGTACGTATGTCCATATCACTTATTTCAAGGAAATAAATACATTTAATTTATTTATCATAGTTATAAGATTTACGCCAACAATTAATACTGTTTAACGTTGTAACATCCTTACAACTCTAATTGCGCAATCTACATTAACATTATTTTGCACTTGTTTAGAAGGTTATAGGTATATATACTTCCCTAAGATTTCACTTATCTAGTATACTCCTTTCGTTCGCCAAACATGACTAATGTTTGTGAAACAGTTATCACACATAATATTTTCAAATATTTCTAGTGTTTAATAAAACGATCTAAACGACCCTAAATAAATCAACCTCTTACATAAGTATAATACCCAGTCCGTCCATTTGACATATGTTAAACGATAGATGGATAACATATTGCGATCTATATAGTTTAAGCCAAAAGTGAAATAATGGAGCCGTGTGTATATACATACTTGTGTAAACCTTACTCGAAATTTGTTTTATAAATACGAACGTAAACACGATAACACATTAATGTTTAAATTTCCGGAAAGTTTGCAAATTCATTTTATTTAACTTTTAGTGCTATGTACATGCTATGAACATTCAGAATTTTACTTTGGGCCTAACTATCAGCCGCTCCTGGGAAATTTGCAATGGACAGTTTTTGTTTACGAACATGTTTATTAGGAATAATTAATTAAATTATCGACCTTATATTATGCTTATTCCTCTTTAACGTTAGCGGACAAATCAATTAATATCTCTGGAAACACTTTACTTTTAAAAACAAAACAAATATTTTGTTACTAAACACGTTATTTAAGTCACGTATTGTTCGTCCATAATTAAATGTTAATATAATGTAAATGTTTTCTAGTTTATAATTATTTTTGAGTATAATTATCGTAAGCAAAAATTGCCGTATTTCATCCCACCAGCAAATGAAATTTGGGCCTTAAGTTAATTAAGTCAAAACCAGTCACACGAATGTGACTAATAAGCACAGATATAATAATATGTAGTAATAATAGTTTATTGTCCAACAGTGTTACACCAAATTAAGGACAATTATTAAAAAAATAAGGACATTTTTTTTTTAATGTGTGGTGGGTGCTTAGTTGCAGTGACTCCGTAAGCTGTATTACTTGTCTGGCTATCACTGCAACTCTTTTATGATGCCGCGCTGTTAATCTCTTTGCTCCCAACAGCAAATGGCAAGTCGAGCCGGGATTAAACTTTCTGAAAAGAATTTCACCGTCCCTCCAGGGAATTGAACCCCGGCACCTATCGTCCTCTCACAACGATAGTCAGCCGCCTAACCACTGCGGCCAACGCTATTATTAAAGACATTTCTATCCATAGTACAAATAACTTATAATATCTCATTATAATTACAAAACAAGTATTACTTAATTAATTAAATTACATACATACAGAGTGGTCCATTTAAAGTGTAACACTGTAATATCTTCGAAACCATTAGTGTTATGAAGAAAAGTGTAAAGTCGATATTGTACACTTAAAATAAATATCGCGATTTTTCTGCGCGAATGCCAAAGTGCATTGAGGCTGGTGGCCGCCAATTTGAACATTTAATTCGATAGTCGGCTGCTTTCTTCAACTGTTTACCTTATGTAAACAATTTGTAGTTACGATTAACATTTATTTTCTACTTTTACATTTAACAAACGAAGGAAAAACATTGCTGCACTGAGTTTTGTTATGAGGTCACATGTGATTTACTATTTTTCTATTCAGAACTTAGAATTTGATTAAAAAAATACCATATCTTTCTTTATAGTAACAACAGTAGCGCCATCGAATGAGCCCATGCATATAGTTAAACTTTTGTCTAACACTTTTCTTCATAACACTAATGGTTTCGAAGATATTACAGTGTTACACTTTAAATGGACCAGCCTGTATATAACTGGTAGCATAGAATCTACTACACTGATTACAGTGCTCGAGAAAAATTTGAACTAAATTTTCTACACTATACAAGAAAATATATCACAAATAGAAGCTACAAGGTTTGACAAATAAATCTAACTGGGGACTTCAACAATAAATTCGATCTCGGTGTGTGTATGTAAAATGTGGTTGTATGTCGGGAACTAGAAAATTCATTTTCTTCAGTATTTGTGGACCGTATACGTGACCATGCACAATACCAAACAAGAACTTCAAAGCCTGAAGGGACCGTCTAGTTGTGAGAGATTGCATATTAAAAACTGACAAAACTTGGTCATGAGGATAACGCCGTATAGGATATGTACCACGAGTTCGAAAATTCACATATTTTAAGAATTTTCTTTGTACGTTTTCGATATATAATTTGTGCACAAAATAAAAGGAGTTCCGACCGTTTCTAAATTGTAGGAAAGCTACTGGTACGAAGAGATAAACTGAATATAGTTTTCAGGGGTTGCACGAAAACATTCTTACAATCACGCACCATAAACCTTGGTGTTTGGTCGTGGCCTGCGGTCATTTTATTGCGTAATCTTTTTATTGATTGTAAAATATCCTCATTATTTATCGCACTAACATTGAAGGACAACGACTTGTTACATAAAGAATCAACAAAATTGGCAGATCCCGAATCTTGGTATACATACATTACTAAAATGGTTACTAAAAGCTGTTACAATATGCTGAAGAGCCTCTAACTCATTTTCATGATACAACATTTTACTAGGTATCCTACTACTATTCTTTTTACTATTAACAAATATCCAGAAATTGGAACTATCAGTTCCAATAGAAGTTTCTACTTTATATAAGTATTGCTCATAGTCATAATATATTTGCTGCTTTGCTCTATTGTAAGTGTTCTTGCTCATTTTGATTCAATAATAAATCGTTTTATCTACATTTTACAGACCTACACATCTTTTACACATTTTAAACGATAGGTACATACGTATGTATGTATGTATAAGTAAGATACCTACGTACTAAATATCTAAATAATAGAAACGAAACGGTTTTTTTTTCAAGGGGATTACCTGCAATATGAACCACAAACAACCGTGACATATAAATGCGACCGGAATACACAAGAATTGTGGACGTATCACGTGCATACATATATGCATGAAGGAATTTTGTAAATTGTTGACGACGGTTTATGGGTAAATTGTCCTTGTTGTACTATGACTTTTTTGCGCGGAGGGAATTTCCAATTACATAACACAATACAATTAACTTTAAATATCTTGTTGTGCTATTGTATCTGACATTAAACAATATCAATCTCTAAAAAGTAATAACTTTTTTAATAACTACATTTTTTGTCGTTTAGAAATAGTGCACTAAACAATTATTATTTTTGAAACAAATATTTCATATTTACGCACAAAAAATTAATACGGCATATACGAAAACCAAAATCAAAGAATTAGTATATTTGGTAAGAGTTTAAGCGTATCCATCGTTAGATGCATCATCTTTTTCAAGTTAAATACGAATTTTTTCAGCAAAGAACATGTGTTTAGCAAAAAAAGGCTTAACTTTAAAACGAATTTAATTACTCTGAAGAAATTCATAAAACAGTATTTTGCTTTATAGAAATGCTTCAGTAATTGAGATGAAGGGACACAATTATGCCGAATTAAACAATTTTTCCATAATTATCAATTTATACAAATCTATTGTTCATTATTTATTTATCTGTTGGAACATTCTTGAACCACTTGAGTAATTTGTTGTATACACATAGGTCAGGTGAGTAATTACTGCACTACAAAAATTATATATAGGGGAGACTGGGGTAATAAGAACTTGGGGTAATAAGGACGGTGCCTAATATATTGCGTTTTCAAAAGCCTTGTTCGCCCCAGATAAATTGTGTGTGTATCTTGCTATTGTAGGTGTTATTTAAATAATTCCCAAACTGATATTTTAATATATTTCTTGAAAAACCTAAAAAAAAATTAGACTAGGCTTATAAGATTTCAGGAGGGCAGCGCAAAAAAAAATATTTTTCTTAATATTAGCTCACAAGTTGTAGCTTTTTATTTTTGCCCCTATATTTGTTTATATTATTCCAATAAATAGTCGGCATATTGTAATTCTCGTTTATTTAATTCACCTGCTTTTATGACCTATTATACGAGCAAAAGCTAAAATTTTTCATGAACTGTGATGCCTAAATTAGAATTTTTAAATTTCTCTAACTTTCTTTGGTCATGGATTAATAAAAAATTGGTATTCTTGAAACACAGCATAAACTTTAATGCAGAAAATAAAAGCAAAGACGGAAGTATGACAAATATACATTCAAGAAATTGATATAAATTATGTTATTGGAAAAATAATCAAGAATTATAGATATTTACATAAAAACGTTTACGAGTTTATCAACAACAGTGTTAGTGATCTATTATCATAAATGATGAGAATTATTACTTGACTATTGACAACAAGTTATTTGTAGATTCGTTTAACATCATGACATTTACTTTTCTGTCCTTATCCTACAAAAAAGCATTTTTTAAGCGACCAAACATTTATGAAAAAGTTTGGTTTAAACAACATTCATCAATAAATTTTATGGCGAAGTTAATATAAATTAAGACGTTTGTAATCTACTTCCACAAAAAATAATTAGTGACTATCAATTTCCTAAACATAATACAGTTTTATAATTTTTGTTTATGCTCCCTGATAATTCAGTTAAGAACTGATGCAAATTTTATAGTAATCAGTTTTTCAATATTTTATATTTAAAATGTATATTTCTAATATTTTTTACGCCAATTCTAATTACAGACATAAGTATTAAATTATACACGCGTCTTGGGTCTTTCCAATTAGTAAGGAACAATAATTCATTATTTATTACTATTCATTTTATCTTCTATTATTGATAGTTATGAAAAATGTTCTGTTTCATGTTGTTGTTAAGTTTACATTTAGTGTTATTAATGCCTTGATAATGACAGCTTCGCTGAAATTGAGTAAAGTTAACATTAAACTCCCGCTAAAATTTTAACTCAATTAAAACTGTACCAAAATAAAAATTTACCAAAGGGTTAGTGTCTTGTATAAAATATGCAGCTTAATTTAAAAAATCTAACCAACTTAAGCTAACATTTAGAAAACTGGATCCGTTTCATTATGTAATCCCATTGCGGTCTAATTGCTGCTCTCCATATTTAATAATCTTTAATGAATACATACATCTTTAGATAGATGGCATTTAATGTGTAGAAAGACGGAATTCTATCAAAGTAGCATTTGAATATTATCATTAAATCTTTATATCATTTATTATTGTGTATTGTAAGTGTCTGTAATGATGATATATCACAAGCGATTAGTTCACAATTGAAAAATATATGTTTTACTGTAATTCAATTATTTAGCAATCGGCTGTCATTTATTGACAAAGACGTAATAGCCATCATAAATCAGTACTGATTGCGTTTAGAAAATGATTTAGAAACTTGTATACACACACAATCTTTATATAGAAAATATTTAGAGAAGTTCAATCATTGATTGTATTCTAAGTAACCCGTGACTTTTTATGCTACTTCAAATAGACTGATGCTAGAATTATCTACGTAGGATCCGCGACACTACAGCCTGCACTTACATGATACCATGGATATCATGATCTCGATAGTTTCACTTGTTTAGTGTAAGATGCATAAAGGTTATTCTAATAACATGGCAAATGCATATGTTTTAAGATTTCGAACTAGCTGGATACAAGGCTTCGCTCACCCTTTACTTATAGAATCCAATGGATATTATACTACCCACAGCTCCACTTTAGAGTAACACTCATAAGTGTTATTTTATTTGTATCACAATTGCGTAGATTTTGTACTGTTATTCTTAACTTATTCCAAAAATGTTGAATAGATACAAAAAAGTTAGTATTAATGGGTTAGTGATAAAAATAGAAATTTAAAGAAATTTAGGATTAGGATTTCATACAAACAATGCAGAGCTAGCTAGGAGCTAGGAGTTGGCAATGTTCTTAATATCTTTTTATCGAAAATTAAAACTATATGTGCCTGATGAAATAAGTTTTGCTGCTTTTACTAACGAAAAACATCTGCAATCTTCAATTCCTTTTTCACATTTGTAACGTATTTTGGTTTTAATCTATTGGTAGTCTATAAAAAAATTTTGTTTTGTTTCATTATTTTAAAAAGGAATCAGCAGATTTTTTTCATAAAAACAAATTTAAATTTTACATTCTTAGGTACAACGGCTTGTTCAGTTCTATTTATGTACATGCAAAGAAATTTCAGGCAGATAAAACCTTTCTCAATTTAAATTTTAAATAAATACAAGGCATTTGATGTTACTTCATTAAATTAGTAAGTTTAATTATTTGGATTAAAGGTAATTACGAAATATTCGCAAATTGAACGTTTTGTATGTCAAATCGAATACTAGACGCATGCTATTTATATCATTACAATCAACTGCAGTTACATTCAGCAATAATGTACTATTTATTCAAAAACAGAGCATTTTCCTAGGTTTTTAATAAAATATGTATTGGTGTTAAGCTAGATTTTTTTAAGTTCCACTGTTTTAAATTTATGTATTAATAAGAACTTCAAGAGCCGGGACAAACTGTTTTTAATTAGATATTTGAGATTTTCTGGCCAATACGACAGTACTGTAGAATCGCCATAATATCGCTTTAGAAATCGCACGAAAATTTTGAAAATATTACAGATTTACGATTTAAAAATCCTTTTCAATTCAAAGATTGTAAGATTATAAGTTGAAATAGTTATATACCTAGTCCAAAATCACAGACGTCATCAGACATAACATAAGAGAGACAGAGAAACATAATATTTACTGTAGAAAGTAGATCATCTTCTTCAAATAAATGCATGCTAATTTATTTTTTAAATAAATATTACAACTTTAAATTTGTAAAAATAACAATCTTTATAATAGTATATTTTAGAAGTTTAATAAGTAAGAATTTTTCATTGAATCTAATTTTTAGAACACTGAGTTAATTGTATATTTTGACCATTATTTGTATATTAAATTTTGACCACGAAAAGAATTAATTCATTAATAATTATTATTATAATTTAGATTAACAGCGTCATGTTTGAACTAATATTACTATATATTATTGTTTAATCTTCTGTGAAAGTTACACATATTGTATTACTCTTTTAAATTATTGTCTGATCTTCGCGGCATTTGCTAAAACGCAAGAAATAATATGAAATAACTTTGCGTTAAAAGAGTGACTACGCTACATGCGATTGAACAAATACACACAAACTGCTTTGCACGAGAATATCACAGTCTACTGTAGATTACGCTTTCTACATGTAAATAGGCATGCAAGGTACTCATTGAAGAATGTGTAAAGATTGAAATATCAGAATATTTATTGTTTTATATATAACGGTTGTTATCTTTTATATAAAATTTTGTCTGTAACACATTTTTAGTTGATGTAAATATACGTGGTAATTAGTTAATTATTCGGTAGTTAAATTCGTCGATATTGTTAAACGGTGTTTTCCATGTGGATGCATCCACTTCCTGTTTTGGGCTAATGTATGTACTCTTTGAAGAAATTTGTAAATAATTGACCGACATCCTGATATTTTGGCCTTGTCCTGTTTGCGATAACGTTATAGAATTTATAAACAGCCTTACTATTTTCTAATTGTATGAAATGAGATACATTTGTTACATAGGACAGTATTTTTATTACTTACGACTGTAATTATGATTTTCCAGTAAGCGCATTTTTATTAAAAGTATTTCCCTACATTTATGCATTGATAAATTAATATTGTTTAATATTATAACATTTTTTCTCTCTAAATGAATCTCTGCTTTCGATTATTAATCGAAAAGTGCTTGTGTTCAATTTTTATACGTCTTCTTCATATATTGTAAGGTTTATTACGAAAATACACGCTAAGTACTCCAGTTTTGATGTTACAAGTGAGTGATATGATAACAATGATATTCAAATAACATCTCTATACAGATATGCAGGCAAGTAAAAAAAGGGATATAACAATTAATACATAAATAGAACAATGTGAATGACTTATATAAACATCTTTTTATTTGCTTTTATCTTTAGTTTTAAGATGAAATTACAAAATTTATTTAAAGCTCTTATTAGCACCGAATAAATAAATATTAAAACATAAATATACATAATATCTGTTAAATTCTTACCTCGGGGATCTATCCTTTCAAAAAGGCCTTGTTTCTTGACAGCCTCGATTGCTGGTTCTGCTGCATAGCCCATCTTGTGAACTTAATAGTAAATCAATTTATAAAAACTGAATATGAAATACACTGTAGTAATTTAATTTTCGTTCAAGAATTATCCAATTTGAAATTTGCAACCGTACGTTACAACGAGTGCAAATAAGCGTCTTCGCGAAAACTGACTAACTGATTAACTCGGAGGCGCGCTACTAACAGCGCTACAGGTGAACGTTCACTGGAGTGATGGATTTCTTGGGTAGGTAGACAAACATCCAGTGCCATACGCAAACCCTCAATTATATATATATATGGAATGCTGATTAGCTTAATTTATCTTATACTATTTGAATATTTAAAGTTATCGTTATCACAGTGAACAATACAATTTTATTATGCAAATTACGCCACTTACGTTTTATACTAAAATTAAAAATCTCTATTATAAGGAGAAAATGCGATTATGTATTAACACACCACTCACTGAGATTATCGCATATACCATTCAAAATATATGAAATTTTTATTGCTAATTTTTTATAGAATACACTATCGAAATTCGATAATTACATGTTAATGAAATTTGAATCAACACGTGAAGAATACTGTAATTACCAATATGGTTTGCCTGTATATGCTAGTATTTGGCTAGAATTAAGTAGTATCTAAATTTAGCAATTTTAAAATAGTGGAATGATAAGAAGGAGACAAAAGAAACGAACGAGAGGAAGCAACAGAAATAATTAAAAACGAATGATAACCAGGTTTAGCGAATATGCTGCCCATGACAAAAATATTACTGAATTGTCTATATTGCTCATTTTGACAGATCGCCATAGATACCAGATTTTCTTGTTGTTCTGCATTATCATACAGTGATCGCAACTGTGCATATGTACTCAAATATTTAATATACAAATAGTTAACGAGACTATCTTCTAAATACTTCAACAAGTTCTTCATTTTTTATGTATCGGAAATAAATAGAACTTGCTCCATTTGACTGAAATCTGGACTTGAACCAATGTTCAGCGAAACATATTGGGCTTTATGAACTTCATCAATTATTTGATAACACATGGTTAAACACTAACAGCTCTATTTTACCATCCACCAAATACTAAATCCAAAGCTGCCGCGTTTCGACAGTGATGTCATTTTATCAAAGATAGCATTGTTACAACTTTGCTATTAAGCGCATCAGCTTTGCGTTAAATGTTTGGTGTTTTCAGTGTTTAAAATCTATACCAAGAGATCTAGGAAGAAATATCTTTCCATGGCTTACATTTTTTGGCGACAAACAAAATACAATCGTTTCAGATTTCCGCTAACAAACGTAATGCGTTAACTTTTCTTTTACTTTCATATTTTACAAATTCACTTAGTAATTGCAAAATATAATAATTCCTATTTTGATTAGAGTCAAAGGTTCAATTGGATTCACAGAATTGCAATTCTCTTGATCGAAAAGATGTTATAACGGAAATTTGCTTTAGAATATTGTGCCAATAGTTTATTTCAGTTTGAACTGTACTTTTAAACGCATCTATTCCATCCACGTGTTCTTATAGAGACTAGAGGTTATGGTAAATAGTTTTCCATGTGAAGCGGGTGCGTGCTGGATCGATAACCGCAGCGGTTAGGCGGCTGAATATCGTTGTGGCGGGACGATAGGAGCCGTTTCAATTCTCTGGAGGTACTAGGTGACATTTTTTCAGAGAGTTGAAATCCGAATCGACTTACCATCAATTATATAAAAGGCATTATAAAAGGTGACATGATGCTTTTCACAAAGCTACTTGAATAAGTTTACACACACAAAATTACAACGCGAGAGTTGCAGTGCCAGACAAGTAATACAGCTTACAGAGTCACTGCAACTAAGCACCCACCGGATATATTTCACCGGACATATTTTCATATTTATCGAACATGTTTACGAATCTAGAACTTATCCCATAATAGAGGCCTTACCTGAAAATCTAATACACATGATACAATGATATCACTGTTCACCACTTATATGGCTCCGTATTCTACAATATTTACGACAACTATAATGTTACTTGTTACTATACAGAGCATTTCAATGAAAACGATCTACGTTAAATACATAGCAAACAAACTACCCCTGCGAAATTACATGAATTGGTCATTTTCGTGCCGTAATTTTCAATTCAAGATATGATTTTGCCTTATTGGCGAAAGAGGTTTCCTCTTCAAACAAAAATCGATCTGTCTCGGCGTTTATTCGTATTTCTTGATGTTCTCGACATATTTAAGGTGGATCGTTTACATTGGAATGCTCTGTATATTCTCACTTATGTTTTGATAAGTTATGATGTTATGATTACTCTAGCTAAATAACACAATGATAAAGTATAATTGCACATTTAAGCATTCCTATCAACGTTGAAATGGTCAATAATTATACTATGTATATTATATTACGGCGACATTACATCACGGAGAAAAAAGGATACATTCTTTTATTTGGTGTTTGGATACTATTCCTATATGAATAATAAAATAAACTTAAAGACATAATATCGAAGGTTCCTACGATATAAGTCTCTATTACGAAAAATTCCGGCTTTCGATCGCGTTCTAGTAGTGTAATATACGTATAATGCAAAAATAAATAAATTTTAAAAAATACAGTAAAATAACAGCATAAAAATACAAAATTGATCTCCATGTTTCCCCACAATGTAAGTGAATTCTTCAATTACAAAACGTAGATAGGGGATAACAGAAGGTCATGGTAACCTGACACGTCAATCACGCTGGAGGCGAAAACCATCTGGTGGGTGAAGGATGTTAGAAGGTCACAATAACTCGACGTGTAAACCATATTAGAGGGAAAAACCTTCTGACACCTTCGCTGCCATTGAAAATTTGCCGTGTCGGTAACAATGCGCTAGATTTAAATATTGCGGTTACTACTTGTTTCATGTTATACTATTTAACTATCTATCTACCAAGCAAAGTATATAGTGCTGTAACAAGGCCATTTGAACACAGTTATACTATATATACAAACTACACAATAAAAGTTGCATCACTAGTTACACAAACAATAAAGCTTTAAATGCCGTGCAAATAGCACCCACCTCAGATAAAAAAAAAGCAATTGTCAAATTTTAATGATACTGTTTAGGAAATAGTTAATTTTACAGATTTGCACGCTCCTTTTTAGATATAAAAACAATATACAGAAATAATATTTATTCATAATTTATTTCAGTTATGCTACATATTAGAAACGATACATATGTATTTCCAGAGAGTTCGTTTATAACCTCCCAAGCTGCTGTCGTTTGATTATGAATTCCAATAATTTTACGCGCATAATAATCACGTTTGCGTTTTTTAATAAATTATGCTCTTGCCCATTAGTTTTATTGTTTATATGTTGCATGAGTCAATTTTTATTCGCTTAGGAGGTAATTTGTTTGTAAATCATAAGTTGAAATTCATAAGTCATAAGTTTTATTTGAAAACAGTTCGTGTGTCATTTTCTTGCAGTCATATCTACAAATTTTACCTTTTGCAATCTTTTCTTTTTCACTTGTTTTTGTAATATTTGCTTTCATTAATTCTGATTCTTATTGCGTTCTTTGTTTTTTTTTGTGTTCTCCTAGGTATTATTATAAAAATATTGTTTTTTTTTAATTTTGATTAATTAAAATGTGAAAGCATAACTTTGAGCTGACGCCGCTATATTTAACGGGCCCGTAGCCGCAGTGGTGACTATCGTTGTGACAGAGCGATAGGGGGCGGGTTTCAATTCTCTGGAGGGGCGATGACATTTTTTTCAGAGGGTTGAAATGCGGATCGACTTATCATTCGCTGTTGGGAGCAAAGTGCTTAACAGCGCGGCATTACAAAAGTCGATATGATGCTGTCATAAAGCCATTTGAACACAATTTACACATACAAAACTACACCGCGAGAGTTGCATGATAGCCAGACAAGTAATACAGCTTACAGAGTTACCGCACCACACATAAAAAAAGCATTGAATTTCGAATTGTTGGTACTCGGTCCACTAAAATCAAACAATTGAGTTGTTTTTAAATTCTTTCTGACTAATTTTCGTTTTCTACCGCAGTTTACGTTTACGTGGGCACCAGTAAAGTTATTTCAATTCTGATTTTGAAGCCCAAAGACAGAAGGCAGTTATGTGAATATCAATCCCTAGAGTTTTGAAGATTGTACTTAAATTAAATTAACAAAATTGAAAGTCATGCTGAACTTTGTTTGGTGATTGCAAGCACTTCCTAAAGTATACTGCTTGTCAAGACTGCAACTGCACGTTTTGCCATAATAATTCGGTATATACCTACATGTTTTTGTTTTTTATTGGGTTTATTGCCTATGTATGTACCTTTAAAGTATAATCGAAGCAGTGAAAAATATCAGTTTTTGCTAGATAAGTATTTATAGTATATCCAAACACAGGTGAAGTACTATGTATTCATAAGTGTTTACATAAATATAGTTATTACAATCTATATAAAATTTTCACATTTACTCGAGTTTGTAAACCATACCTTATTCTTAGGTATCTATTCCGTAATTATCATTCCATAAAATAAAGAGAGAATACTTTACCAACATAATAAATTTACAAATAAATGTTCTAAAATAAAGAGATACAATAGTGCAATAAATTGTTTACTACCATACAATGGACATACACAGTGGATTTTTAATCTACACCCTAACGTAAGCCTTTATTGTCTGTTTTTCTCTTGTTGCGTTTTTATGTAATATAGAACCTACTCTCACCCAAGCATAACTAAACAAACAACTAAACAAATCTACGAGTAAATCATATTGCACAATATATAAAATAAATTAATACTTATTAAATTAATAATTTATTCTTATCTAGAGTGCCATGAAATTGAGTAGTGGTTCCGTTTATGTCAAGGTTTTGTGCGAAACGTGATATAAGGCAATTTTTACTTGCGATCATTTTTCTTAAGAATGATTATAAACAAGAAAGCATTATAATTTTAAGATTGCATTATAGGCAATTCGTGGAGAATAAGTGACAGAGATCACGTGTTTTACAACAAATATTTATAGTCATTAATTGATTCACCCCTCAAACTCTAGGAAAATAAATATAATGTAAAGAGAGGCAAAAAGTATATGTAAAATTTTACAAATTCTCGTAAAAGATATTTCAGTGCAGTGGTAAAATAGTATTATTGATCTTCCTTATTTTTAGTAAATAATAAAACAATAAGAGACTCTTGAAAACTACAATGACGCTGCTTAACTAGTATTGTATCCTATGTGTCTAATATCAACAATTCTGTATTAATGCCTTGACGTTGATTAGAATTTTTATAAATACTAACGACAAATGAAAATTATCTAGGAACTAATATGTAAATCTGATTTAATTCTGTGATTCTATCTATATCTATAAAAAGCTTTGTTCCGACTAACACATCACCGCTCAACCCAAATCATTAAGGGTATAAAATTGAAATTTGGACAGAGTGCTGGTTTTATATCGTTGACGTCATTGAAAAAGGGATTTTTGAAATTCCACCGTAAACTTTGTATAGAAAATTGCATTTTGGTGGTTTAATGCGCTTTGGCAGAATTGATAAAACAGATGTTGCGGTGTTTTTCAAAATTCAATCTATAAGGACGTGAAATGGGATGAAAGAGGGTGGTAAAGTTTGTATAGAAAAAATGTTTTTATAGTCAAATTTTCTTGAAACTTGGTGTCCATGCTCTCTGAGTTAATTAATGAGAAACATGTTCCGGCATTGTTTTTTAATTCAAGCTCTAACAGAGTAAAAGGGCGTGGCAAAGTTTGTATATATAAAAATTAAAAGAAAATATAGTTTTTTGATCAAATTTACTTCAAGTACTTTATTAGTACTTTAGTACTAATGCTCATTGACATAATTAATTAAACACGTATTTTGTTCACGTTTAAAATTCAACCTCTAAGTGAGGGAAAAAAAGTGGCAGTGTTTGTACAGAAAAATATTGATATAGTCAAATTTTCCTGAAAGTTGATATTAATGCTCTCTGACTCAATGGAACACTTGTTTCAGCCTTTTTTAAAACTCGATTTCGCTAACAGGGAGAAAGGGGATGGCAAAGTTTCTATATGAAAAGTAAAAAAAAAAAATTTTTATGGTAAAATTTACTTGAAACTTGGCACAAATAATGAAGCATATTTTCGGCGGTTTTTAAGATTCAGAGAGTGGAAAAGTTTCGGTAGGATATTTTATAGTGTACACTGTTTGTACTCTTTGTTGATTTCTACATTAAAAATCGACATCAGTGTGTATTATGCTAAATCTACCTTAATTACGTACAGTGCAACTGTCCGAGAGTTTTGTTAGTAAGGTGTGCAAACTATGAAGAGATAATATACTGTGTGTCTGGGAGACGTTGACGACATTGACGTCTCAAACAAGTACCTACTTTTTATCACAAAAATAAAATTTGCTACAGATATAAATACGAGTAAAGTTTTTGAAACTGAAATAAATTGGGTTGATAGCTGTAGGAGCTGTAATAATATATTTTGCTTTGTAGTTGAACTGAAGATATTGTGAAATCATTTTTCTGTAATATCTTATCTTGGTATTCTATTTCTGTTGCTAGATTTAGTTAGTACCAAGTTATAGTTCGTATTTAGATTTGAGTGTTATATAATCTGTATACGTAATTGGACATAGTTGTAGATTCACTATTTAGCAGAGATATTAAAATATATTATATTATATATTATATATAAATAGTTTTCAAAATTAGGAATTCATTGTATGCACTTTTCCAATTTATGATAAAAATATTAAATAAAATGTCGAAATCTTGAAAACGATTTCTATATTTAATTTACAAAAGTGTCACTACATCAAGAAATTAATTTCTTTTAAAGCCCTTTATTACGGACTTAATTATAAGATGTAAGATGTATACACATAAAAAAACGCGAAAATAATTAAATAGTACCAAGACGACATTTCTAGTTTCTATTGTTGAGTGTAATTGTAATATTGAGCATGTGCGTGAGTCTTTCCTTCATGTCCGGATTGGGATAATTTATTTTTGTAGATTAAAACGTATAAAATATTTAGTCGGGTTCCTATATTTAATTCTTATGTAATTAATATAGTAATAATTAGAGTGGACCAATTCGGGGCGCAAGCAGAGGCGAGAATACACTTTCCTGCTACTATTATACGTGCACACACGATGACTGTGGACAATATACTAAGTAATCGTATGTGCGATGGGGCACGCGGGAACCAATTCGTCAGTCGCGCCTCTGGTTTCGCTCCAAATTGGTCCACTCTAGTAATAATTATGTAAATAATACCAATTAGGGCAAAATGCAATTATAGTTGATTTAAAGAATCAAGATCTATAAGATTAAAAAAGTAAATTACTGTAAAGGGTCATATGCATGCATAATAACATAACAAGATTTTAGGTATTTACGGATTTCGAAATCATATGCGTTTCAATGATCTAAAATTATCATGTAGTTTCAACAAAATGTCTAGAGATTTCACGTCGTAAAACTATTAGACACTGAATGTGTATCTCTAAGAAAAGACGAAATACACATAGAGCAGAAAGTATATCAAAACTTGTATTTCCATATACATAAAACCCCGACAGAAGTTGAAGCTTGATGTCTCAGATCACTTGAATGATGTAGATTAGATTAACAAACATTTTGCATTTTCTTGTTCCGGTTTGCTTCCAGATCAAGAAACTATATTAAAATATGGAAATAGTAGTTTTGTCGCGCATCTGCACTGTATACTGCGGGGAAAATGACGGCTTTTCTTCAAATACCAGGAAACAGTCGAATGTAGGCTTTCACGGCCACTGTTCCATAAAGATGTATCTTTCGAGTGTTGCCGTGGTCGTTGTAACAAACTTGACGTTTCGCTGATCATATTGTCAGCTTCTTCAGAAGTTCTCTAAAGACTGATGTAGATAATAATAATAATAACGTTTATTGACTCATATTACAGCGAGAAGTACAAATTGAAGGCAAGGCACATAACATAAATTCAGAAAATACATAAAAGAGAGAAAACAAAAGGCAAAATAGGGAACATATAATTGAGTCAAAAGGTGCAGATTCAGAAACAGCAAAAATACACTGATCTGATCTACCATCTATGTCTTCTGCTCCTCGTTATATACCCAGTCCCTACTCCATTCCAGTCCGCTGAACCGTGTCCGTTATCGTCCTCTGATCCGTATCCGATGCTTCTCGATTCGTGTTAAATGGTCTTCAATGGTCCTTGCCGCTGCGGACTGACCAGCGTCAACTGCCATACCTTACTCAATTTGTATCTCTCTTCTCGGTTGAAGTTGTTCGAGTTCTTCATTATTTCCAGGGATTCTCTCACTATCCGTGGGTAGTAGCGAGTACTTGTGGCTAGTACCTTCACGTCATTGTAGTCGATTGCGTAACTGCTTCCGGTGTGGTAGTGTTCAGCTACTGCAGATTTTACAGCATTTCCTTGATCGACATCTCTGCGATGTTCTTTAACTCTGCACTGTATACAGTGTAGTCTCAGATCAAGTAAAACCAATGGCCGAACAAGTTCACACTTATCTTGATGTAACGAACATTCTACCGGACATACAATCCGGTTTTCGGAATTATCATACCGCTACTACAGCTCTTGTTAAGGTGACCAACCATCTCTGCCATGGATGAAGACAAGATCTCTGCGTTGACCTTACTAGATTATTCCAAGGCATTTGATACGTTAAACCATGAATGACTAATTACCAAACAAAAATATTTTGGATTTGATTTGGGTGTTTGCAACTTATTTAAGTCATATCTTACTGGTAGAACACAAAAAGTGTTTCTAAGGGAAGCGCTCCGCGGATATTGTACTATCCAATGGTACCCCACAGGGTTCAATAATTTCTCCTTTACTGTTTATATTATATACATCTGAGTTTTCTGAAAACATTGATTATTGCACACCCCACTTCTTTGCTGACGATAGTTAATTATACTGTATCTTCAATGCCAGTCAAATATCGCAATTTAGAGATCTCATAAATCGTGACATTGATAATTTAGTAAAACTTTCTAGATCACACTGTCTGAAGATCAATCCTCTCAAGTCATCAGTTATAATTTTATCTAAACGGGGGCGCGCAGCCGTGGATGACATATGCAGTTATAAAAGTTGACAATGTCATACTGAATGTGATTACTTCGGTTAAAAATTTTAGTTTCATCATGAAATTATTATTATTGCAATTATGAATGCCAATATTAGAACCTTACTATATAATAGTTTAGTCCCATCACACTTCAACTATTGTGATGTCGTCTACCAATTTCTTTAACATACATACATATGTATATCAACTGCTGAACTCCTACATACGTAATCAGATATACTTACTCGTAATGACGTTTCCCATTTTAATTCTTCAATCGGGTCGTTATATCGTTGAAAGTACCATATATGTAATTTTTAAGCATTTCACGTATATACCTAGTATATATGTTTCACATACATACATATAGCAAATTTTTATCGAAACATACAATTTGGTCTTTCGAACTTAACCGAAAGTAATCTGTTCGATTCCATTATTTTTAATTAGCATCTTGTAGTTGTCTGGGTACAAAATCAAATTAGTATACCAATAAGTACAACGTTTACGTTTTGTATTAAGTATTAGACATAAATCAAAACATATATACGTACATATATATATGTTTCGCAAAACTTATTTAAGTAAATCTAAGTGGTAGGTAAGTCAAATACATGTAATAGAAAGATATAAATTTCTGCAGTTTTTAAGGCGTTTGAATCAGCTGTAAACCATAATTTTAAATCCTGTCCTATCATTAGTCAGACCATAAAGTGTTACGACGAACTGGCATAGCATATAACTGGAGGTAAAATTCTATGATGAGGTTAGCAAAACACCCGCTGTTCGTTACAATAAATAATATATAGCTTTAGCGTAACATTTAGATAATCCTCAACTCATGGGATTAGCAGCCAGTTTTTTCTCGTTGATCGTAACCTTTAGCTTGAGAATTTTATTAAATTCATCTTCAGAAGGTACATCTACAAATACCATAAAGATAAGAGCTTAGAGTGAAATGACTGGCTACTAACCCTATTAATTTAGGATAATCTAAATTTTATGCTAAAATTACGATTAATGTTGCAATCTGCAGAAAAGTAGTAGAAAAATAACTAATTGTATTATATATTCAGAAAATGTGTCTCATGTCAGTTACTACCATATTGTGTCTTCATACGGTTGTACTTGCCTGTGTATGTAGATATTTTAAAAATATTTCTGTAATGGAATCTAGAAAAAGACAAACTTCTTGCGATATTCGACGTTTGATAATAAAACTGCATAATGATAGAAAATCACAAAGAGAAATCGCTAACATTTTGGGCAAAAGCCGTACAACAGTTCACTGTATAAAAAAAAGATGAACTGATGATAAATATCCAATAAACGCAGAACTTACTCCAAAATGATTCTTACCGCAGGAGACGAACGATGGATTTTAAAACAAATAAAAAAGGATCCGAAGAAGAGCGCACCAACACTAGCAAAAGAACAACATTTGGTGAAGAAAGTTCATCCCGAAAATATTAGAAGAGTGTTGCAGAAAAATGAATTGCATGGACGTATCGCTAGAAAGAAGCCGTATATTCCTGAAAAAAAAAATAGGAAAATAAGAGTCACATTTGCAGACGAGTACATAGGAAAGGATATCTCATTCTGGAAAAACTTTTTATATACAGATAACACAAAAATAAATTTATTTGGATCGGCTGGGAGAGTAAATGTGTGGTGTAAGTCAAATGAACAGCTACAAGCACAAAATTTGACATCAACCATAAAACACGGAGGAGGATTGGTAATGTTGTGGGGTTGTATGTCGGCGGCAGATGTCGGTAATATTCAATTTATCGGAGGCACTATGGACAAATGGAAATATTTAGACATATTAAAGAACAATGTCAAAGAAAGTGTAGATAAATTAGGTATTTTGGACACATTTATTTTTTATCAAGATAATGACCCCAAGCTCAAGGCTCGTGTTGTAACAGAATGGTTACTTTACAACTGTCCAAAAGTGCTTGAAACTCCACCTCAATCGCTCAACCTAAACGTAATGGAGCATCTATGGCAAAAATTAAATTACAGAGTAAAAAACGTACAATTTCCAACAAACAACAACTGAAGCATGAAAGTGAAGAAGAGTGGTTCAAAATATGACCAGAACTCACCAATAAATTGGTGGTTTCAATGAACAGTAGAATAATTGCCGTGAAAAATAGTAAAGGATGGATACAAAGTATTAAATATGAAGTTATTAACAAAATTACAAAATTTATAAAAGTTTTATTTGTTTATTTGTCTGTAGTTTTGCAGTGAACGATTTTGACTGTAAATATAAATACTGTACTTATTTCCTGTAAACGTTTTTCTTTTATATTACACGAATAAAAATTTATATATTTCTGTATTTTTAAAGTAACAAATAGGCTATTTTATAAACTGATCTATAACCGATATTATTAAATTAATTTAACCAGATTTTACAACAAATTAACTTGCAATAGTAGGTGAACGATTTTCACTGTAACTAACTGTATAGAGGTTTCATAATAAGACATACACTACCCACACAAACTTTTATTACAACATTTATGTCACTCGCAACATCTATCGCTGGAAATAGAGACTTTCATCCCTATTATAGTAGCAAAAATTACAATCAATCAGTGAAAATATTCTTGAAAAATAGAGAAATATAAAAGTTATTTCGACATGAATGGATGAATGAATAACAAAATTAATTACATACAATGTATGTATGTATATTAATGGATGTTGAAGAGACACATATGTATGTCTAAAAATGTCTCGCGGATCAGAATAATCAAATGGCAATACATGCCTGGGGGTACAAGTATCACGCATTTGGAAACAATAAAATAATATATACCGGGTGTTGTGGAAGTATAAAAGGCGCATTTAGATTTATTATAATGTATTTTTATGATATATCACTTATAAAAATACTACATACTACAATTTAATCTATCTGAAAATTTAGAAGTACGAATTCTAAATGTAAGTAGTCAAACATTTTCATTCAAACATTTCTATTTGGATGTGTTTGACAGCTACGTTAACTACAATTATTCAAAAATTCATCTCTGCTACAGTTTTACTAATAAATCATCTATGTACTTAGAACTATTTATTCTATTTCATTGTAAGTTATCTTACTTTTACCAACACTACATAGTACACTCTGGAAACTATGTAGTTGTATAACTATCAACTCTTACTGCGGCAGGTGTCCTACTGACTTAAGAGTATTAACTTGTTGTCTGATCGTGTATTAAAGAATATATAGCTCCCCGCCCATCCCCGTATTAGGTACGTACCCATTTCTGCAATATTCTCGAACAGAATGAAGTAAGAGTTTTTAATGTCTAAAATGTGTAAAAATGTGTAGGTACATATTTACTAAATATGAATATAATGCAATCTATACTAATGCTCCAAGCAAACTAAAACAACAACACAAGCGAACAAAGTAGAACATTGCTAAAAAATTTATTTTTCAATACATAACTAATAGGTATGTTAATTCACATACTTGTTAACACCTGTTAGGTAATCCAAAACGTGATACAACAAAAGGGAAATTACGCAGAAGTCTTATCATTCATTAAACATGACAAGAAATATTAGTTCCTATATAGTTAAATACTCTATTTGTAAATACAATCAAATAATTTCAGTCGATTTAATTAAGAGAATTTCGATTAAGGAATATTAATTAATTAATTAATTAATTAATTAATAGGGAGTATCATGGCAACATTATTTCTAAGTAAACCTCCTTTCGGGACGAAGTGTTTTACTTCTATTGTATAAACTGCTTTGTTAACTTATTCTCAACGATTTACTCTTCAATAGAGAATAAGCAAAAAATTACACCCAATTTTATCACAATTTGCACATATGTATGTACACATATACGCCACATAGAAATGAAGTCAATTTTTATGTTGTAGCGGCCTACTTATCCGGATCATCGCCAGAAAGCGTCGTCCTTTTGATAATGCCTACATAAATAGTCACAAATGGTTATGAAAGATGCAATTAACACTATTGAAACTTGAAAAACGATGTAATTACATCCTGTAAACGTACTGTTTTAGTCTATTTACGGTGAGTTTATCAATGTGAGAATAAAAGTGTTAGTTAAGTAACTGATTGCAGATAAAATTTTATTCGTAACATAATTACAATGAAACATTTATTGAGTATTAAATAGAAGTTATCTGCAAGATAAACCATTGCAGTTGCTAAATTTTATCAGTTAGCAATATCTCTCAGTTACTTACCTAACACTTTTATTCGCACATTCATAAACTCAGCTTTAGTGCAATACAAGTGAAGAAACTAATGGTTGTGTTCATACCTGTGCCAGATGAGTTGCCAGCAGAGTGTGGACAGGTAGACGTACAAGAGAACACAGGTAAGCATCTCTTGCCAATTTGAATAAAACTTACAATTAGGTAGTGGGTTTATAAACCCATTTAGTGTATGATCAGCGATAACTGCCTTAGCGGCCCAATTACTCCTTAGCAGAATGTGTGTCGCCTGTAAATATTTTATGTTATAATGGGGTTGTTTCCCTAAACAAATAGTTGTTATAAAGAAAATATTTACTCCATCGTTAAGGGCATTTAAAACAGTTAAAATCTTGTCTTGACTTGTTTTCGATATCTCTAAGAGTTTCTGAGTTATTAAGTGAAATAGCGAAGGTTAATGTTAAGCTTAGGGCGACTAATATTCTACTAATGGGCGATTGGGCCGCTAAAATAGTTGTCGTTGGTCTAATACTAGATAGGTCTATAAACCTTCAAAGTTCAATTTAAATCGGTGACAGATTTACTTATGTTCGCTTGTGAATAATGTCGTTTCTTCAGGAGTATTGGCAATCGTCCTCCTGCATTATGTACATAAAAATATTAAAATTAAAAATGTGTCTGACACTCATATTATTTATGTCAAATAATATATATGTATGTAGATAATGAATTTTATCACTGTTATAGTTACTATAAATATTAAGTGGTATTTCTAGGAATGAGTGCGGACAAATATTTTCATCTACAATTGTCAGTTAACCATCGTCATATAAGTAGAGTGAAGAAAAGAAACTGTTTGATATTGGTTATGCATCGCATGTAATTGAGAACGTGTAGATGTTTTTGTCTCTAAATTGTGTTATCTTCCAGCCTGTTAACATTATCGGCACAAGTAAAAGTGTGAAACGCATTAGACACCATTCTATTCACAATCTTATTACTATCGAGGATATCAATTTTCAATTCATGCTTCGATTTTCTATTAATGTGAGATATTGTAATTGACATCCGAATTTAGTTTTGATTAATTTAACCCAGCCCGTCCCAGTCAGGCCAGCCCGTGTCACTGTAATACAACGAAATATGGAGTCCACTATGTGCTGTATGCTACGAATGCCTCAAGCGGTCTCCATAGCTTTTTAACATCGCCTAAACTTGAATGTATTGAATACCAAAGGCCCCGTTTATATCTTCGCTCTTTTGAAATATGCGGGGTGTGCTCATGAATTGTGCCCAACAGTGTATATAGCAATAATTTCAATTCTATACAGGATGATTGAAAACGTCGAGCATTGCCAAAAGACAATACACCAAAAATGCCTGTAATGTGCATTCATGGTATAATTGTAGAAATTATTCTACAAGCAAAAGCAACCTGATCTTGCCCGATAGAGCGAATGAGCTTAAAATTAATTTTCCAAATGAATTCTTCAGTACAAATTAGGGAAGCAAAAGCGTGTGTCATACTTAGCCTCCTTTACTGCTTTTGTTAGTAGTCCTGTAATTATACAATGAGCGCCTATCACATGCATTTTTTGGGTTATTGTGCTGGATACATTATATTATTCAGATATTTATTCACAGCTCAATACTATTGTTCGATCGAATGTGTTACCAGCTTTTATATAAACACTTGCCTCTATTATTTATTACATGCGGAAAAGAGAAGAAAAATAGAGTGGCGATAATTTTATGGTAAATATTGTCGTAAATCGTTTTAAAATGTAACATATTTTTCATAATTTCTAAATCATACAACCGAGCAATTTACGACTGCCGAACAAGGTGTCGAACACGAAAAATACATAAAAAATACAAATTATGTAATATATTTGCCATGTGCCATTATGAAATACCTTATATTTTAAAATTCACTACTATAAGCATTATATTAAAACCACACTAAGTATTAATACGTATATTATGCGTATGAGCATGCGTGCATAGGAATATAATTAACTATTTCTTTGACTAAAAAGTATAAAACACATACTCGTATTTATATCGATTAATTAAACAGATCAAGCACTTGAGAAGTCCTAAGTCCATAACAGTAATCTTAAACCTTCAATTATTCATTTCGTGCGACGTTTTAAAAAGGGAAATATCTTGGTAGGCGTAGGATTATTAAAACTTAAATTTTATATAATACTTATCTTTTTTCGAAGAATATTAATAATTATCCTTCTGAGAAATGTTCAGAGTAATTAGCGCCGTGTGTAGTCGGCACGTTTTTAGCTATAATTTCATATAACAAAAATACACAATCATAGGTAGAGTGGACCAATTCGGAGCGAAAGCAGAGGCGTGACTAAAGTGAGATTCACATCTATGCAATTTTTCGCAATGCAATTCTGATTTAGGAATTCGCAAAGACGCTGCGATTTTTACAAATTGCATGACCGATTCACATTATGCATAATACGCATGCAATTCTAACAGTCAATGTTGACGTTTCGTATGCAGTGCCAACCTACATGATACTCCTATAATATTTAAAAAATCGCATGCAACTTTTATATAAAATAGAGCAAGTTCTAATCCATGCAATTTTCTCCCCGCGACAAATTGCACGAAGGAATTGCATAGTCTGAATGCTAAATTGCATGCGACTTTTATCCAAATATCGCTGCGAATCGCTGCGAGAAATTGCATAAGTGTGAATTCGACTTAACGAATTAGTTCCCGCGTGCCCCATCGCACATACGATTACTTAGTATGTTGTCCACGGTCATCGTGTGTGCACGTATAATAGTAGCAGGAAAGTGCATTCACGGCTCTGCTTTCGCTCCGAATTGGTCCACTCTAATCATAAGTAACCCATATGATGAAATATATTACTCCACTTTATGCAAAAAGAAAACGTTGCCAAGTGTAACATAGATTATATCACACTATCTGGATTTCTAGAGCCCATTGTTGTTCCTCATGTTCCTCAGCGCTACCTTCAGTTAGACTATCGCCTTAAAATAGCCGTAAAATTGAAAAATTTCAGCTGGATTTATTCGAATTTCAGAAAACGACTGGAACGACGGTATTTGCAATAAAATTGTAAATGTAAAAGTAAGTTCTATAATTATATATATTTTCATATTACAAGATTGTGTTAACTACAACAACAAAACAAATACTTTTCCTATGTGAAAAAAGACAGCTTTCAAACACAATTTAGAAGCATCGATAAAAAGATGCCATTCTTCTGGGTTGTGTTGATGACCTAATGTCAGCATCAAATCATCGGCATCATTGCAGAATGAAAGACGTTCTCCGGTTGAAAAACACTGTGACAGTTCTTTCTGACGATTACTATACACCTAAATATGTATGCCCGGAGCTAACAGCATCCATCCTTGAAATCTAGATCCTAGTATTTCCACTTGAGTTTTTGACAAGTGCAGATCTCTTTTACATAGAAAACGGTGATGTATAATAAATTTAGAAAATTAATAATAGTAGGTACGTAATAATAATTCAAAATAAATAAACGATTCTCTAGTCATCAATTTGGTATGCTTTTACGTCGCTGTGCTACACAATACGACGAAATAAAAGTATGCATTTTCACCAATGTGCACTCCTCTACGAGTACGCGAATTTTATTAATTATTCAGTCACTTATATATATATACTTATATATAATTAATAATTTGTATTATAATTTTGTATTTCACGCAATAAGGGATCTGTTGATTGATTATATTATTGTATAGATAATAATCAATATTCGTGTAAATGGTCACGTCTGCCCTGTGGAAATAGGTATGTATATAAGACGAGTATTCGAAATAAGAGTATTAGAAGTCGTTTTTCGTGCCCTCAACAGGTTACTGACCCTTTGGAGCTAAAGTACGACCAGAGTGTATTTCGAGATTATATCCGGTCTCATCAGCGTTGTATACGTTGCTTCTGCCAATGCCAGTGAGATAAGGTTTAACTTTGGTAATAAAATTATCGCTTACTAACCTTAAATGTTTCATATCAGTGCAGATGATCTATCTGAGGAATGTGTTAAACATCATACGATATATAATTCCACGTCACCCAAACTATATTGCCTCCCTAAAATACATAAACCGGAAGTCCCCTTACGTCCCATAATTAGTTCAATTAATTCAGTCACATACAAGTTATCAAAATCGTTATCTAATATTTTAACCTTGTCATTAGCAGATAGAACTGGCTATAATGTCAAAGATACGTTTAGTTTTGTCAATGATATAAATGGTGTTGTTCTTCCACCTGGGTTTGCTTTGATTTCTTTGGATGTTGTGTCTCTTTTTACCAACATACATTTAGATTTGTTGATTACTATTATCCAAGAAAAATGGGAATTCATTTCTACTAACACTTATCTATCCAAAACATCCTTTCTGAAATTAATTGAATTTATTTTCAACAACACTTATTTCTTTTTTAACAATAATTTCTATCAACAATTGTTTGGTACCCCGATGGGATCGCCTATTAGTCCCATTTTGGCTTTGGTGGTCATCGACCATCTACTTGATGTGGTCCTACCACGCTTACCATTTAGGTTGCCTTTCATTTATAAATACGTTGATGACATTATTTGTGCTGTTCCTGTTCATTCGATTGATTTAGTTTTACATACTTTTAATTCATGTAATAATCACTTACAATTTACAATTAAAATAAAGATAGCAATAATCATTTTGTCCCCTCCCTGTATACCAGAGTTATTCGCGCAACCGATAATAAAATCATCTTGGATTGGTATCAGAAACATACTGCTTCGGGTTACTTTTCCAACCATCCAAAAAATCAAAAACTTAACACGATTATAGCGATGAAAAATCGTGTCACATATTTCCAACGAGATTTTCCTACAGTGTAATTTGAAAAAATTGGTTAACATATTTTCTAACAATGGTTATCCCAGGAGTTTGGTTCACAAATTAGTTTTCAACACTGGGTTTCGCGATGGTCAGTTGGATGGTGATGGTCCCGTGGAGATGGTTTACCGTAGATTACCCTACATTAGCAACCTCAGTGATAATATTATTAAGATCTGTAATAACTTACCTAATTTAAAAATAGCCAAATATAACCAAATCAAAATACGTAATATTTTTACAAGTATCAAGGATGAGACCCTTCTTCCGTTTAAAATTAAGTCAGTGTATAAAGTGTCTTGTTTGAACTGTAACGGTTGCTACATTGGCCAGACGTGCCAATGGCTAAAACATTGTGTTAGTCAACATAAAAGCGATTACCGTATAGGTAAAAGATCTTGCGCTTTGGCTAATCACTCAAAAGAACGGAATCATAAGTTTGATTTTGATAATACGTCCATTTTGAATATTGAGAGTAACTATAAAAATAGACTTTTTCTGGAAATGATATAATATAACAACAAACATGGGAACTGTGTTAATCTTAAATCTGACACTGATCAGCTGAGTTCCATTTACTGAAATATTTTATCAAATTTCATCCAATAGCCCTTTCAAATTCCCCCCTATTACGATAGACTTTTTGACTGATCCCCGTATGGTTCTTTTATGCTCATTTAATTTCCGTTTATTCATTGATAGCAACATCTGACTTAAACCTTGCTGGTTGGTTATTTTATTTTAATTACAATTTTATCAATATTTTAAAATGTTTTTTTTCCATCTGTTCTATCATTGTAGTTCTCCTGATGAAGCAGAAAAATTTGTCTGCGAAATATTGAAATATTAATAAATGAATGAGTAGTTTGACCTTTTTTAAATTGACCACATACCCGAAAAAAATTCACTTAGATTTATTGTCTCACGTTGTACGGTCGAGTACTTCCCTTCAACAACATTATTACTATTATTAATTTTCTAAATTTATTATACATCACCGTTTTCTATGTAAAAGAGAGAAGAAGATGAAGAATAATATAAGAAATTAAAAAAATGGGGGTATGAGGTATCCCGTTCCCGGTTATGACCTTTTTGCGAAAATGGACGGCGTCATTATTGGGGCCGTGTAATATGCTAGAAATTATATTAAGAAGAAAATTTTATATCTCTCATAGCTTAGATAATATTTGCAAAAATTAAAAAATCGTCCAAACTTTGGAGGAGGCTGTACCCCAAAATCGGGCGTTTCCGCCGAAATATAAAAATATATGTTTCTTATATTAAGGTACTCTTTGGATCTGTAAAGTTTCGTCGAAATCGGGGTGTGACAGTGGCCGGTGTTCCCTTGTAATTGAGGTCTTCTAGAGATGGCAAATATTCATCATCGCTGGTCGATAATAACTCGGAAATGTCTTCCTCTGCATCTGTAATGGCATATTCTTCACTGGAAACACTTATAGGTCTTGGTACCAGCAAGGCTTCTGAATGAGGTACTGAACGAGTAACAGAAGACACACTAGCGTAACTAATCTTGCTCTTATTTTTGTTAGAAAACCCGAAAGTTTTCGTGCAGTTGAAGTAGCAACCGAACAATTGGTCCGTTTGTTCACGCCAAATGATAGGTCTCGCAAATGGCTAGCGCTGTTCTTGCCGTTTGACCAGCCCCTCAAACTAACAGCACACTGTGCGCAGCAAATGTGAGAAGCCCATTCCTTGTTCCTTTAGATTAAAATAGTGAAACTAAATTTTCTGTTAAAGGCGTAATAGTCCGTTTATGTCGTTGAGTAATGAAATAAAAAGACGTGCAGCTATCACAAAAAGACGTAAAATGAATCTAACGAGCCGTACATAGCTCCTTATATACCACCACAACCAGAAATCTACAAATTCCTAATTTCATTGGCATCAGAGTATAAATGGGCGTGGTTTAAATACTGTGACGTAGGAAACAGGACATGTTCAGACATGCCCAGTCAATGTTCGGCACTACAATATATTTTGCAATATCTTTTTTATATGAAGGCAACTTTGAAATTCTGTAAAATTTAATGTACTTTTTGAGAAAGCTATTTACAAAAATATCTCAAAATCCTGAGGTAATGATTTTGTATTTACTTAGCATTAGTTGAAAATTCTTATAATGTAATCAAATAGTAAAACTAGTTATTTCTGGTCGAAGATATATTGAGATTAGCGGCTGGCGACATGCAACCAAAAACAGAATTCGACAGTGATGACAAAAATGTCGCTTGAATTAAACTGAAACGTAAACGATAAGAACAAATTCTTATACTGAGCAATACATTATGCAAATGAGTACTATAAGAAGAACCCCAATTAATCCGATACTTAAAAGCGCGACAAAGAAATGCATTTATTTCAAAGATTTGAAACAAAATCAGAAAAAAATTCATTTATGAGTGTATTCTACTATGTTTCCATTTGGTCAATTTTATTACCCTCTAACAATATGCCTCTACAGATATTTCCCATTATAGGAATTATTGGTTGAAGTAAACTACTTCTGTATCATTAACTACTTAATATACTATTCATCTAATTTTTAAAACTTCCAGTCAACGAAAATGTCTTTTTGTTAATATTAAATAACAAATTAATAAATGCCTTTTTGTTAACATTAAATAAAAGAGATTTGCTGTTTTCTCTTTTCAGAGTTTTTATATAAATTGCTTTTATATATTTATACATTTTATAAAGGTCATTGACTTAAGCAAGAACACCGGAGATTGGAAAACCGCTTCTTGCAATTCGTTCTGTATCGCAGGTATAACCTGCACAGTAGATACATATTGTAAATAATATTACGCCTTGCTATATTCTGGCAAAACCGAGTGCCGTACGTTGTAATATACAGAACATATTCGTCAACAAAATATAATTGCCGTTTGTTTTCTTTGATAATTTGAAATCTGTCAGTAGTGAAACTAGAACCTAATTTTAGTTTATGATATGAATTAGGGAAAATAATTTTATTTTATTTTCAATTTTCTGGTGTATTAGCGAGGACGTATTGATTTGATTTCAAATACATTTTTGTACAACTATAATTATGTAAAAAGGGCTCGTAAAAATAACTTGACAACAGAGATATGTCTGGTGTTTTGATTTATGGTTTAGTATCACTACTAAATAATAAGTGATTAATAAAATTTGTACTTTTACTAGTTTTTTTATGTACTATGCCGGTCATTTTAAAACGAACGCTGAGAAAGGAAAGTGAACCTAACGCATGCCGGGACGGCAATCCCCTGCGGCCAAGCGGGTAAATAGATCTTCTTACCCGAGTCCCTTATACCATTGATAAATTGATATATCACTCTTATGGCAGGTTTTCGACCATCGTGTGTTTGGTTGCATAATCTGAAAAAAAGTATTTTATCAAGAAATGTTTGTTATGCCTCGCCTTCCTGAATATTCATTTGCGGTTAAACACGTAGTAGTAATTGCCGACGAAATACGTCAACGCCCTAAACACGACCACCTGCAGAATTATTTCCGAATGAATAGGACTATTTACTACCAACATACAAAGAAAACACATATTTAATTTTTCCTTATATACATATACAAATATATAAGTAGCTCGAAATGTAAAAAAAAGCTGAGAATGATGATTTATTTCCTAGTATATTTAGTTTGATACTTTTTGTTTGTGCACATTGTTTCGATAAAAATTTGCAATTTTTAAATAACGTAACGTTAATAGTGTGATGGATCAGAAAATTGATGTGATTATTAGGCACATATACAGAGTGTCTCAGCGAGACAGTTTATTAGAAGTTTATGGAGTTCTAGCCAAAATATAAATTTGAAAATTCAGAATCGTATATAATTTATTGTGTTCTCTTCACTTAAAATATTTTTAGATTTCCAGCGCTTCCGGTTATACCGGAAGGCGCCGGCCTTCTACTTTATTTTTTATGAAACAGTCTGTATATTTTTACATATTTGGATTCGCCTACTTTTAGGCTTCATAAATGTATTTAGTTTTTTCAATGTGATTCCGGCGTTTTGTAGTTATTCAACTTTTTCCAAAAAAATTTACTATAGCGGTCATTTATTCAAAAAATCAGAGAACACTCGATTTTTTCGGATATCTATTTAGAATTCATAATATGCTTAAACAACATGTTGGAGTATATTTTAACGCCGAGAACACCTGTCTATATTGCGTGGTTCCTTTACTGTGGCACGTTAACTTTTAGAAATTTTGAGGAACCATAACCTGATTTTTTCAAATAGCACCCCACATATTTTATTACTTAGTCATATTCGGCATCTCATTTTACATCTTTTACATTCCACATGTCCTATACCTGAAATTGATAGTTTACGAGATAATTAGGTTTTTTTGAAAACATGCACTCACAACTCATCGATATTTATTCAGGGTGCCATGGAAACTAAGTGTTCTAAAATTTTTTATTTAATATTTATTGTCAAAGTCTAACGTCAAAGTCATACATCGTCGTTTGATCCTTGCTAATAATTAAGTAGCATATTAAGTGTTTTTATATTATTGTTATAAAGAGTTAAAATGGATAACAATAACGAAAATAATGTTTACACATATCAAGAAATTCTTAATTTATTTTCTATTCACGCACTCAGAAAAATTCATGCATTGATTCAACAAAAAATGGTAAATCCAAGAACAATTTTCGTTTAAATACGGCGAAGAGGTTGAATGAACATTAAAATTAATGTTACGTTATTTCTGTTAGTTCAAAAATAAAATTAGCTTGAAGTAAACGTTCCATTTGGTTGTTAAGACAATTACAACGTAATTTTTATGTTGCAGCAACATTAAAATATTAACACAACTTGCATGTTGATTTAATAACTGAATATTTGTTGGAACCACTGAATATGTATTTGGTTCAAATAAAATAAAATAACAAAAAATGTTTTAAATCTTGGATCGAGTCGGTCTTTACTTGATGTAAATCCATTTTCAATGTGAAATAAAACACATGTTTTATTTCACATTAAGAAACGTTTTGTTAAATCAATGCATGAATTTTTCTGAGTGCAGAAAATGCGCCAAAATTCTTAGTAGAACTTGCAGAGTGTTTAATGAAAATTATTCACATTTACCTCCAATGACAAAAGGTAAATTTATGTAAAAATATATAAGGTGTTCCATTAAAAATAACAAAGTAGATGACCACTTCCGGTATAACCGGAAGCGCTAGAAATCTAAAAATATTTTAATGGAGAACATAATCGATTATATATGCGATTCTGAATTTTCAAATTTATATTTTGGCCAGAACTCCATAAACTTCTAATTAACGGTCTCGCTGAGACATCCTGTATGTTTTTACAAATTGCAAAGATGCTAGAAATGCATAAATATAAAGCTAAAATCAATCAACAATACCGATTTCCAAAATTTCCAAGTTCCAACGCCCTCCTAAACAGGTCAAATTTTTTTTTTCTCTACCAAAATGACTATAAAATATATACGATTTTATATATTATGTGTCAAGATTTTTTATTCATATATTATGTACTTATTAGATCGAAATTCAAACATGTAACAAGTGAAGTAAAGTAGATAATTTAATAATGCTTTCAACACAAATGCAATGAAAGACTAACTGTAAGAAAATATAAAACCTGGTATCTATATTTAAAATAGGACAGAATGAATAAATCATCAAAATAGCATATTTTGCACTTTAAGTTTATCAATGCATTAAGACTCCGCCTCATGCAATTTATCCCACTCTTTGATTTCCTTGTCTTGCACATTGATAGATTCGCTGGGCGCTCGTTCGCGCGTGGGTAGTTAAAACGAGAGCCCAAAATCGGGTCGAAAAATATTACATTGAATGATATATCAATTATCAATGCTTATACATACATACGTATATAATATTTGATATGAAAGTTGTCGTTTGGTATAAACGTATAGACGAAAAAAACCTTTTATCGTTTATGATATATGGTTATTCGAATAATGAATAATACGTGCTTCTCTAGTGCAATTATTTTAAATTTTAATGAGATATATTAGTATATTATTATTATTGTATTTATTATTAGTTATTATATAAAAATTTAAAAAATTGTTTCATTAAAATAATTACTTAAATAAAATAAATTAATTAAATAATTTTTAAATTTTCATAATTTCTGTTTGAATTTATATGTTCTGGCTAGTGTAATATATATCTAACGCCAAAGATTTGAAAATTTTTATGAAATAATTAAGCAGTTGAATACCAATTGTATTTTTTTTGGACGTAATTTAAAACGCAATTATAGCTTCAAAAAAACATATATTTGTCAATTAAAAAAATCCACAACAGAGGCAAGACAAAATAAAACTATGTAAATAAAAAATAATTCTAAAACAGCGATAATGAACCTGACTAAACAGCAACACCTCACACGTCATATCTAATATTTGGTGTAATATCCATTATTTGCAATCACTTCGGCTAATCGTCTGTTCATTGACTGGACAAGATTAGAACGTAGGTTGCCTTGTCTAGAAAATGCTCACCTTTCGCGCACATAATTCTCCAACTGGTACCGATTTCTAATGTTCCCATATTTTCCCATAGGTTTTTAATGGGATTTGGATCCGGCAATTTGGCGGACCATTGCACGACATCGATTTCTGGGTGTTCTTCTAACCAATCTGTTACTCATGCTGTGTGAATCGCAGAATTATCATGCACAAATTTTATATATCCGTCGTTAGCATAAGCCAGTGGTAGTATATATTCTTCTAAAATATCGACGTAACCATTTCCGATTAATCTTCCACCAAATGTTAATGGCCACCAAATCGCCAAGTCCGTGCAGAAACATCCATCCCCAAAAGACTGACGAAATTCGTCCACTTCTCTGAATTTTAGACACCTATCTCACGTTATACCCGGAATTTATTGGTCTATATACCACTTTATGCATATTTTCGTTGCTTCGAAAAACTTTTTCGTCCGAAAATATGGTGTTTCCCAATTAACGTTCAGATTTTGGAAGGAATAAATTCTCTTCGAATTTGAGCGTGTTTTTCAGTAAAATCTACTACTTTTGCAGCTTTGAAGCATTTCAGGCCGGCTTGTTGTAACCGCCTCCTAACTGTTTTGCTGCATAGTGGAATTTCTGTTTCCTGTAATATTTTTGTAGATGTCCAAAATGGATGGTTTCTAGCAGTAGTTCCTCATCTTCTCCTTCTGTTGTTTTCTTCGTTAATCTGCAAGGACGACGGCGGTTATTAACATGCCCCACCGATGGATAGTGCTTTTCTAAAAAGAAATTTCACAAATAGAAAATTGGAAAAAGTGAAAATTTGGTAAATTACTTCTCACTAAAGAAAAATAATACATGTGCAGATAAATTTATCCAAATAAATACATATCGATTTGTGAAGGACCTCACTTATTTCTGAAATGGATACTCCATTCTCTCGTAGGGCAATCATTTTGCCTTTTTCAACGTCGGAACACTGCGGATTGTTTGGGCGATTCATACCTGCACTAAATTTGCTGTTCAACTAACTGGAGTACAAACTTAAGCAACGCATATGCATATACATATATAAACATATCTCTACCCAAGGGATTTATATATTCTTGGAATAAGTATAAATAAATCTTTCCACGAATTATATGATACGCAAGGGGGTAATTATGAATAGAACTAATTATAGTTGGTAATATACTTTGAAACATTTTCATTTAGAAGCGATTACTGAATACGAAGACAATTATTTTAAATTGTAAAATTCATTATTCCGCCAACACCATTTATTTTGAGGTATATTTTTCCTTTAACCTGTGTATATTGTATTAATTTAATTTAGCTTAAATTTTATTTAATTTAAAGTATATATAGACAAGGATGCGTTTGAAGTTAGAATTTTAGGTGATATATCATGTAAGAAGGCATTCAAATAACCACATATGTATATTGATCTAACTTAAAAAATAATTCTTTCCTCTACGCATTTATATTCCATTGCACATTAAATATGATTTTACACATAGACCGCTCAGGATTCTTTCAAGCAATGGGATTAACCTACCTGCTTCCCCTCGACCGTATTCGCCACTAGTGTGCATACGGTTCAACGCTATTGCTAGGCGTTCGTTTTAAGATGTCCGGCATAGTACATGTTGCATACGTATTGTCTTCTCGAGTGGTTTATTTCCCGGATGGTATCATCGTTTATAATTAATCGAACAATTGATTTTTAAATTATTGTGTTAAGGATTTAAAATAGGTAGTATAGTACTTACACATTTTTATTATTTTGTTTATTGCCATTTGTGTCTAATATTGATCGCTTTTTTTGTAGAACAGTTATAGTAGTGCAATTGAAGGAGTCTTAAGTGCAAAGCAATATGTGCTGTTTTAGAAAAATGTAAAACACGCTAAAGATTGATATTTCTATAGTGTTAGACGAAGATTCAGATTTTACAATATTGAGCGCATGGTAATATTGAGTGCATGTATGTAGAAGTTAGCCAAGTGATTTAAGAGATTATTTTTAATGATGTCAACAGTGTGTCACTGGATATATTCAATACTAAAGTTTTTTACATATAAGAATCAGCTTATATGCAAGGTCCGAGGTCTATGCGTGGGATTTCTAGTGTAGCTGAAAGTATAATTACTGTATGATGTAGATGACCTATAGGAGCACAAACTAAAATTATATCGAACTATACTAGGTGTTAAGCAAACTAACCAAAGTTGTGTTTTACTTAATATTACATTCTATACATTGTTGATTTTTCCAAAATATTTACAAATTTTTTCGTAAAAGCTGTTGATACGTAACGATACACGTTTAAACAAGTAGCATTTTCAAACAAGAATTTTAATTATTTCTAAATCTACCAACTCTCAACTATTAATTGTCACAGCGTTTCTAAGGATAAGAACGAAAACAAGCTACAAAGCCAACAATATACATACATGTTCCATAAAACAAAGCACAAATTTGGTTAATTATTAGCTATCAGCCATCTACACCATGCAGTAATCATACTTTCAATAAATTTCATTTGGTGGACACAATAGAAAACCCATATACGTATAGATCTCGAACCCTGTATATGCAGAGAGAACATATCTATTGATTCATGTTATCGTACTGCATTTAACATCTTAGCTTGGTTACAAATTTTTCGCAGCTATGTGTATAAATTAATTTCTAAGCCGGTGCGATGCTTATGTAGTGTTATTTGTAAAGGCCGCAAGAATTGGTTCGGTTCCAGCGGCAGTACATCGGGGGTGTTAACGGCGCGTGCCTATCGTACGAGTATGTATGTAGTGAAATATGTAGTTTGTAGGCAGTCATCGTACAGTATTGTTGCATGATCATGCATTGCAAGTACGCGTACCTATAATTCGATTGCGATGCATTTAAAACGTCGAAAGTTCGTAAAAATGCTTCAACGTGTTTGTTTGCTAAGAAGGTAAGGTTGTATATTATGTCTGTGTTTTTATTAAATCTAGTATCAAGTTTCTATAAATAACGCCCATTTTTATTTCGGTAAAGTCGATATAGTTACGCCCCTGCTACCGAACCACACTTGCGGTCTTCAGTTATTTGTACTTCCACAAAGTGGCGCCGCCACTCCCATAACTCTCTTATGAACCAAAAGCCAGCACAGTAGAAATAGTGATAAAAGACGAGACTCGTAATTACCGACAACGTAATTGGTGAAACCATTGAGAGTAGAGAATTATGTTACAGTAATGTCTCAAGCGGGAATTCTTCTGTTTTACTTGAACTGATTGATTCATTATATTTATCTTTTAATTCCTGATTTATTTCCACTTAGAGGTCAATAAAACAATAAATAATTAAATACCAATTTATTCCATAACATATAATAATATGTTTTCGTTAAATAACTTCTTCGGTGGAAGAAATTGACATTTAATATGTGTAATTTGACACATATTAAATGTCAATTTCTTCCACCGAAGAAGTTATTTAACATATTATTATATGTTATGGAATAAATTGGTATTTAATTATTTATTGTTTTATTGACCTCTAAGTGGAAATAAATCAGGAATTAAAAGATAAGTACATAAAGGTCAAAAAATACATATATTAATTCATTATATTCTAATTCCTAAACGGAGTTTTGCATGTTTTTCGAGTTTAATGAGGTAGTGGATTTTTATGTAAAATAGATATTAAATCTATAAGTATTGAAAAGCAATTGTAATAATAAAGTTAGACTTGAATACCATTATGTAATTCATTATTTTTTATCAGTATACGAAAGAATTCAGTAACTAGTTATAATAAAAAAGAATAGGGGCATGCTTCTTCAAGTGGATGCCAGAATGTAAGAAATTATTCTATAAATATCACGTTAGTGTGAACATTGAGTTAAGAAGAAATGCTAAAAGCACTGATGTATGTAGGTGACGCTACTTACGGTACTATAGTACCTACTGTACAATTGAATTAGGACCACTCGAAAGTTTCCTAATTTTTATAACACAATTTTATGAGTGCTTTTGTATTTATACTTACTGCATTGGTCATTCCCATTCGACAGAAATATAATATCAATTTTCTTATTCTTACAATATCCCCCTATTAACAACTGGTGTCATTAAGATGAAATATCGAGGAGTATGCCATGGGGTTTTCTATCTCCTCTGAATTAGTTGTCGATGTGCAATTGTGCGGGTAATATTTTAGTAACATTATCAATCTGTTTTGTTTATTAGTTTGTATTTTTAGTTTTTGGATTATTATTGAATTTTTCAATGGCTTTTGATCATTTGTGTAAATGGGAAAGCGTAAAGACATGTCTAATGAAAAGTGCGCAAAACTACAAGCTCTCCTAGAATTAGTGTTGCTTGTATTCTCATCGCCAAATCGCTGCGAAAGAATAGTTTACCCATCAAACAGTCGGGACAGTGGCTAAATCTATCTCCGAAAACATATACCGTCCACATCGACCGGTCGGATTGGGATCTCGCGGTATCTGCAAAACAAGTACACGTGAAAATAGACAAATATTCGTTTTATCAATATTAAAATATCAGAGCACACTTTAAGGAATTAAGGAAATTTGAGGAATCGGTGGCCTGCAAAAAACCAAGATTTTCGCCTAAAATGAAAAAAATCTCGACTGTAGTGGGCAAAAGAACATCGACACTTCACAATAGAAGATTTAGAAGATTGAGAAAAGATAAGTGATTGCTAAAATAATATTAGGTACCTACTTATAATAAAGTACTTATAATAAAGTATTCAAAATATTTATTATTTAAAGGTCGTGTTCAGCGACGACTCTCACGTAGAAGCTATTACTGGAAACGTTACCTTCGCTGGAGAAGACAGTCTGAACGATTTTTAGAAACTGTTGTGATCAGAACTGTAAACCACCCGCCTGCTGTAATGGTATGGTTGTATATATTAGCGAAAGGATTTGAACCATTGTATTTGATTAATGCGAGTATGAACCAAATTCAGCATCAACAGGTTGTAAAGCAGTATGTTAGGCCATACATGCATAGTTAACGAGCAGGTAAGAATTCGTACATATTTATGAACGATGGTGCACCATTCATATCTTGTGGAAATAGAAAATATTAAGCTATATATAAACAATAATATAAAACAAAAACCTCTGACATTATCAGACAAAAAATTGTAGGTACATATGCGAGTAAATTCATGAATTTAGTGAAAGCAGTACTTTATCGTAAATGCAAAAAAATATGTTTTCTTATATTTACTCTACTACTATTACACTCAGATAATTAACTATACATATTATTTCTTTTATTTCAATAAAGACGTATTATCGCTCTATATGTACGTTTTAAATTTGTTGGAAGTTTGAGTCTATATCTCTAGCATAATTACATTGTACACTGTATGTATTGTATTATTACAGAATCGCAAGTAGTTCACAACTCCCCTATTAATTCTACGACCTACCTTATCACGTAACTGCTGAAAACTGTATTTCGGTGCAATTATTTTAACCTCGTTTTGTTTAAAATAATGTACTCACACAATATAATATAATAGTTATCTAATATCTGTATGATGACAACATATCGCTTTCGTTTTAATAAGGTATATATTATTACATCACATTATCACATTATTTATACATAACATGCAACAATCGGCTGTTATATAATGTTGCATAAGAAGTGATAAATTTCTTGCACCCTCCGATTTATTACGTAAATGCACATATATATAGCTTCATGCTTAAGGACTGTGCAGGTGCTCTAGCGGCTCCACTGAGTATTCTGTTTAACTTGACAATTCAATCATGCACTTTTCCCGAATGCTGGAAGATTGCGAGACTAACACCCGTTTTCAAGAAAGGTGATATAAGATATATTGAGAACTATCGTCCAATTGCGATTATTAGTAATTTTGCCAAGGTATTCGAAAAATGTCTCTTTTCCATCATTTCTCCGCAGATAAGATCCACTATAACTACTTCCCAACATGGTTTTATCAACAAACGATCGACTGTTACAAACCTCACAGTTTTTACTCAATATTTGTGTGAAAAGCTGGATCATAATATTCAAGTAGATGTTGTTTTCACGGATTTTGCTAAGGCATTCGACCGGATAGATCATGCGGTACTCTTGCATAAGCTTGCGAATACTGGATTTTCACCAAAACTTGTGTCTTTGTTTGTCTCGTACCTTTCGAACCGACAAAATTATGTTTATTACAAGGGACATAAATCCAAAACCTTCTGTTCTACATCTGGTGTCCCACAGGGAACAAATGTAGGACCACTTCTTTTACTGTCTTTATTAACGATATTGCAGAAGTCTTGGACTGTCATAAATTGCTTTATGCCGATGACTTGAAAATATTCCAGGCTATTAACGATACTAGCGACTGTCTGCATCTTCAGAAACAATTGGGTGCACTCCAGGCATGGTGTATCGACAATAGGTTACATTTGAATGTTTCTAAATGTAGAATTAAGACATTTACGAGGAAAAGTACTCCGACAAATTTCAATTATATTTTGGATAACACTCAACTTGAGAGGTGCACTGAGTTGAAGGATCTGGGTGTCACCTTTGATTCTAAATTGTCATTTACGAGCCACATCAACAATATTTGCGGTGCTGCTTTGAAAACTCTGGGTTTCGTAATTAGAACAACTAGCTGTTTTTCATCGATTGAGTGCATATTGCCATTATACTTTTCCTTCATTAGATCAAAATTGGAATATGCATCATTGGTATGGTCTCCGTTTTACAAATTACAAGCACGTGCGTTAGAACAAATACAGAGACGTTTTCTAAAATATTTAAATTTTCGCTCCACAGGTGAATATCCACCTCGCGGCTTCAGCCATGTAAGTCTCTTAACTACGTTTAATATTGAGCCCCTAGAACTTCGTAGATGTCAAGCAGACTTAAAATTTCTGTATTCTCTACGGCATAATATGATTGACTTGCCTGAAATATTATCTAGATTGAATTTTTTAGTTCCGAGACAATTTTCTGGATCGAATAATACGTTTTACTGTAGTCCATCAAGAACTAACATTATGTTAGGATCTCCCGTATCTAGAATAAGTACTCTTTATAATAGTTTGGCATGTACGGATGTAGACATAAATTACACTTCTCTACCAACATTACTCCTCCATTGTACTGGCAATTATAATTACATATAAGGAAACTAATTAATCTCTCTGTTGTCTATCACTAGTTAGTAGTTATTAAATTTAGTTTAGTATTAAGGGTACGAGGCAATTGGAGGGGATAGGATATTTGTAGTGGGAGTCATTATAATTAATCTAGCACACAATAGAGGGTCATAGTATTCACTTTATCAGCGTTTATAGACTCGCAAGTATTTCGAGCTTTCTATCAATAGATGTCACTGTTGAAAATTTAAATTATAATTGAAAACATTCACTTGGAATTCGTCATATCATATATTCATACAATATATGATATGATGATACAGGTACGTAAGTATGTAGATACGATATTGGATATAGAAACACCGTAAAATACCCAAGTATATTGCCAAATGTTGTACAACACAGTGTCTCAACTTGCTAACATATAATTGCTATTTTACATCTCGTTTCTATTTATCTCTCTATTTACCTCGCTACGTTTCCAGCAAATTATATAAAATTTAATATAGTTTCCAATGGAATTTTTATTTTTTATTACGAGATTTTTGACAGTAATTATTAATGTAAGAGCGTTCATCGGAAAATATAAAATATGTTTAAAATTTGGCAGAAAATATACAAATATGAATTCAAAAAGTATAGATTTTGTAGTGATTCAAATTCACATTGAATACGATAAAAGTAATTGATTCGCATGGTTTATAACGCTACAAAATTCGCTAATTGTACAATATTAAATGTTGGCTAGACGATAGAAGAAATGAAGCCTCTGTGTTTATTCAACCAACACACAAGTTTTTTGCTCATACATAATTATTGAGCGTTTGGATTTGACAGCTGGCAACTATTAGTAACAGCTTCTGAATGCACTTTGTCCGCTCAATCAATCTTGTGTTTGATGATTTTAGTTTATATAAAGTGTAGTGTTTCATATTCAAGTTTCTGGAAGATTATCGTTTAGGAAACATTTATGTAGGTACTATAACCTTAAATTATTTACTTCTCTCACTTATAATTATTTATTGCGTAGTTATTATTATAGTTACCTACATTTTTAGTGTAGTATTTGTAAAGATTGTAAATAAGATATACAGGATGAGGCATATTAATTTTAAAATTATTTTCGTATGTACGGATGTTTCATATTGCCAGGGTAAACCAAACATACATTTTTTTTTATATGGGATACACTATATATTATTTCAAATTTAAATTAAGCATATCTTTCTCATTCATTTATACAAGGTTTCATTGAGTTATACCGAGTATTTCAGAAGTTGCGGTCAATTATGTCCTGTGCATTCCACAGGAAACAACTTGAAATTCTTTTTGTATCGGAATGACCTTTTTATATTGATATAGTTTTATAGCAAAGCGATATTTTGCTAATATTGCGAAAACTGTGTACAGGGCGATTCAAAACACAAATGCATTATTTTCTCATCTTACTTAAATGGAACACCTTGTATTTTATATTAAGAAACAGAAGGACACTGTATGCACTTTCATTTTTATTAACCACTCCCTATCGTTAATTTCTGAGGTATTTAATATTTTCTTAATGAAAAGTTCGCTTTTTCAAAATAATTGTCAGATGTCACATGTCATGTGATATAACGGATTTCACAATAAATATTCAAAATGTCCACCAAAAAGATCAAGCAAGCAGCAAAATGCAGGAAAATAATGTATATAAAAGTCATATGTCATAAAATTTCGGATCAAACTATCGAATCCGTTCGTGTATTTGTCGTGAAGTTCCCGAGAAGGAACGGAAATTTCAAATAAATCTAATCATAAGCAAAATAATAAAACCTTATATTGTCTAGGATTATAATTGAAGCGCTCGGGGGAAAATAGTAATAAGCCACATTTCATTCAATTTTTCTTTCTTTTTTTTTTGAAAATTAAAAAGCAATTTTCATTTCGTCATTGAATTTTAAAGAGACCAATAGCCGCTTTTATATACCAAAAAATTGAACAGAACTCTTTAAAACTCATATTTCAGGATTTAATCATAATATACATTCTAGCTTTTCTCAAAATTAAGATAATGTGGCTTATTACTGTGTTCCCCCGAGCGCTTCAATTGGTATAATAGGTAGATATACCTATACAGTTTTGATACAATACTACCTATAATAGTTATAATAATTTTAAACATCCTTTACTGTTATAATGTCTATAAATCAAAGAAAAATACAATAACAATTAATAATTAGTGTTATTAGATTACGACCTCTTAGCAGCTGACCTTGTATAAAAGAAAAGTTGAAGCTTGTAATCACATTGATAAGTCAGCGGTAAGTAATGATTAGTGAGGTATCGCACTGAATATCTATATGCTAATAATGCAATATTTACCATGTAGGCATTCAGTTCTCTAACAACAGTACAACAGCGGAAGATCGCATTAGTCAGTATAATCATTATAAACAACGAAAATTAACTCGCTGCTAAGCATTTTTCTTTTTAGGTATAGGCAGAGATATAGGTGGTGCATTCCTAAATATGACAAATATCTAGTAGTAGTCAGAAAACCTAAACAGCATAATATATTACACACATACGCGCAGCCATGGGATGACATTAGGCAAACATTTCACTATGTGTTTCGAATATTCGAATATGGAGGTTTTTATAAATTTTTATTACGATTTATTATTATAATAAATACTTTTGTGTTTTCTTTTTCTATTAAAACGAGAAACTTATTCATTCATCATAAAGAACACTATTTACGATTTTTACCATTTTTTTCTCTTCGGAATTGCAACATTTGTTTTATTATTACTGAATGTGTTGGCAACATTTTCAGACGGTTATTTTAAGGCACTCTACTAAAATCTATGCATATTTAATTGTAAATAGTTGAAGAAGAATTGATTCTGTTAATTCTTTCTATAAACGTTGTGTAAATGATGCACACCAATACCAATGTACACAACATCGTTTGTATATATTTACAAAAAAATCTAAAGTTGACATAAAATTACGTATGACGTCATCGACCACTTTCATTAGTTTTAGGTTAAATAAAAAAATTGGTTTATAACAATTGAGTACAGAAACAAATCGCGGTTTAGTTTTAAAACTACTTTTATAATATACCTATAGTTTGTTTTTATGCCGTATTTATTAATAATTTTGGTTGTTTATGGTTTGTTAATTATTTGCGCCATCTATTAAAAAATTGCTACACTATCCAAAACTCTTCATCTTAAATAATTCTGGCACATCCCGACCTGCGACACTTTTAGGTGAATTGGCCAGAAGACTGATTTTTGATGCAAGATTTTTGTTTATTTATAACTGATTAATGTAATGTTATTGTCGTAATCTATAGCCTTGTTACCTACCTAGTACTTAACATAAACTGTTTATGAGTCTGATTTGTAGTTTTCCTAATATAATGCATTTTCTTACGATGTACACACAAACCTAAACTTTAAGATTTTTTTTCTGCTAATACTTACCACATTTTTTAAATTCAAAATATGTCATTACCTCGGTAACAGCGTGCTAGTTACTCCTATAATTTTTTTTCATCAATCATAGTTGTAATTTTTAAAAAATCTTGCATCAAAATTTTACCATTGTCGTATATGGAGCACTTTTCCCGCCATTTTACTCGACCACGCAACCTTAAGTATACTTATATTTATACATATCACATATGTTTTCGTGATGTATTCTATTTTGTCCTGTAATAAGGATTTTATATCTGTTGGGCAAATAAAATATTATTATTATTATATATGTTAAAATACAAAAATGTTGTTAAATTTGCTATCGGTTTGGAAATTGAGATCTGTTGATCAAATCTTAAAATATTTGACTACATATATCAGCTTTGGTGTGTTTCTCACTAGTCCGCAATTCTAAGCATGTTATTTGGCGGATAGTGTGTAGAAAATTTTTAACTGAATAGCTCCCAATACGCAGTTGTGGTATAGAATAATCAGAAGAAACAAGAGGTGATCATGGAAATTACGCGCAGAATTAAAAATCGCATTTGTCACACACTAATTGAAAGATATGCTCATTCTGTTACTAAAAATATTATTTTGAAAGAATACGAAAATTTGTTTGGCATCCTGATAACAAAATAAGTTCACAGTAGGATATGATATTCGGTCTGTTGCAGATGTTTCCAACGGTCTAAACTAAATGCACAAATAAACTTTCCACATACGTGTTGCTTATACTGCCCTAATATTATGTTTTATCCGCACATTTGGCTTTTCCCCTATCATACTGGTTCTATAAACAGATAGCTTGTTTATGATAAGTTGTGTCTACGCGAAGGTAACAATATAAAATATATGCTAAGGCAATTTTAATTGTTCAGTTCGTACTTTTTTTAATATTTCCTTTGTTTCTTCCTACTATTTGAATTAAAAACACTAAGATATAATCCTCTTGGGCATTTAGAAGTTCAAAAATAATTAGATATGTTTCCCTAACACTTTTATGATGTAAAATGTCAAATTTCAAAACATAAAAAAACGCGATTTTCATCATGCCGATTCGAAGACAATGGATTCAAGATCCCCAAACGACGCTACATCGATAACAACAGAAAAATCAACTGTTGTCGCTTTTGGTTATTCTGTGAGTAGATAGGTACAGACATATCTTAATGTCCATCAGTTGTTGGTAGGAAATTTGAAATAGACAATATTTACCGGCAGTAACGTGTCCTAAGATTAATTAATAGACAAAAAATTATCAGCGTAATATGTAAGATTCAAAGCTAAATTATAGACTAGTAAATGAACAATAAGCGACTTTCTCTCTTTATATTGTGCTCATTCCCATATAGTTTTAGTGGACGAATTTAGTACTAACTCCCGAAATACGTTTGTCCCAAAAATAAAATAAATATTTTTTATTAAAAATTTAATTTATGCAACTTACCATTATTCATGACTTATGTTCTGGTACATAGCATAGAAGGCATTTTTTTTATATTTCGTACATACGTTTCCACAACAGACTGCCACGTTATCGAGTATGGTAACAGTTTTTGCTGATAAACTTAGCGACTGTTACAAATCGTAAATGAAGTCACTCTTGAAATGTGTCACTTGTGTGTGTGTGTTTGTGTGTGTTTGTGTGTGTGTATGAACAAATTAATTTCTAAACGCGTTCTTGGTCATTTATCTATTATCATGAAGTTTCTTTTACGATTTTCTTAATTCACACACAGCATTAGTATGGCACGCACTTCAGAGATATTCTTTCGCAGTGCAATTTCTTCTGATTGGTGAACGACTGTGTTCTGATCCAAACTGCTACCATCCAAATTATAGATGTAATATAGAATTTTATGTGAAATAGATTTAGTGGTACAACTCGAACGAAAAATTAGCTTGATACTTAATGAAATATTTGTGAAGTAAATTCTGAAATGCCGGCATAAATATAACATGATGTATTATTTATCGTAGTATAAGCAACTTCTTACAAAGTATATGTATTTATTCTGTTGAGAAGCATCACTATACTGAACCATTTACTTTGTTTTTGTACAAATTAGCAGACTAGTTTCATATTCTGGCAAAGTCTTTATTTTATATAATTGTTGGTAGAAGTATTTCTATGGCCAATATTCATTGCCATATCCTCTTTATAACCAAAAATATAAATGTCGTACTTTACCTACTCCCGTTCTCCCATACTATTCGTATACTGCCAAAATTATTTGTTAAATAAAAAAAATGGTGCCTGAATTTGGTGGTAGTAATATTTCTATTAATCTGCATCCCTTCAAGAAACATTCGCTTATAATAATATACATATATTAATACATAATATATTATGTATTATGTAACAACGTAATATCAACTCTAATTTCCACGAGACAAAGAAATAGTAAAAGTCGCAGTTACTATTTTTGACTTAATCCCACCAAAGTTTTTCAGATGGTACTGCACAATTGTTTATTTAATTCAAATTTTCTGATTTGAAGCAATAGTAAGCAAAATGTTCTATGGAAACCCACATTTTCCTATTACTACCTACATATCCAGCCATTTAAATTTGGGCGGTTTTGAAAAGCTACAAAACATCTGGAGATTTAACTCTGGGCTATTAAACTAATTCTAGTAAGAAGTTGCGAAGATGAATTGTCATAATATCATAAATTATTCTGTTGGTATAATATGTAGAATTAAACAACAGAGTCTAATACAAACATATGCATTACTTCACACGCGGAATTGCTTATAATGTATGTGAAATAATGTTTATAGTTATTGTTATATTCATACTGACTTAGTAGCGCACAGCATACTTGACAATTATTTCATTTAACCTCTAATTTTCAAGTCATTACAATTGTAACACTAAATCTATTTCATACACAATTGGATATTTCAGCAAATCAACATTTGCACTTGTTTAAATTAGAATAATTTATAACTACTAAACATGTTCTCAACACATTTACTCTGCATTTTGTGCTTATCACTTAATTTAACGATTCTTAATGTACATATGTTATATCAGCTGTATATACGGCATGCATTCGGAATCTATTACATCAATCACCAGATGAATATTTCGCAAATTCGAGTTGCTATAAAATCAAAGTAAGTAATAAAATCAAGTAAATAGTGAATAATTAACATAGGTATGAAAATTAAGTAAACAATAAACGTAGTAAATAATGATTTTAGAAAACATTTCGCGTTTCATATCATTATATTCACGCATTCCCAATTATCACATGCAAATTTAGTGCATAATTTGGAAATGCAAAATTATTAGAAATATACAATATACAATAGTTTTATATCTTATCATTTAATCTATAGAGGAACAAACAAAAGAATCGTATTTTGTGTGGTCCGACAGCGTGACCACACAATTTACGATTCTTCGAATTGCTTCATCCTGTCAGTCCATAATTTTCCCTCGACCACCTTCTTCTGTAATCTGTTTTGTCCTATTCTTTGACCGTGTTTGATATAATTTTTTCTTAATTTTATTGGGTAATGACGGTCGATTTCATTTAATTTTTAATTTTACGTTTCGATACATATGCTTCTTCTGTAAAATAGTCTGAGCACATTAATGCTATTTGGGGACAGCAGCTACCTATGTTAACCTAATAGTTATAGATATAAGTATACGAATTGAATGAGCGGTAACGTATGGGCGCGGTAACCGTTGTAGCGCTTATTATGTGTGTTATTAGGGTTGATTTCGGTTTCCTGCCTCTGGATCATGGCTGCTGAATTTTTCTTACACTAGCGTGTATACTAGTGCAAGCTATAAAGACATTTGATTTTAAGATTGGTACTACTACTACTTATGAGTTTGTAAGTTATGGCCATGTATGTATGTTATCTTCTTTTTGTTTTGAGTCTTCTTCGATCGGGAGTGTGGAATAATTCTTTAGTGTTCTTCTATGAATATATATTCCGCCACACTCATTCAGTACTTAATATACACAATAGTCATTTGTTCTCTGTTGCATCGTTTGGTTCTTCTGGTTAGGATTGACTATTGATGTTTCCTGTTTTTAGATTAGAACTGCTGTTACAATAACAAACATTAATGTGTTTTAACTATCAAGAATCCGGATTATAAAAATTGGGTTGGAGTTCTACAACAGACACTACACATAATTAAACATCAGACCAATTAACGTACAGTGCTCATGTACAACATTTGGTTTAAGATTTTTTTCAATTACCAAATTAAAGAAACTTTACAAAACAACTCAAATTCGAAGTTTTTTATATGTATCTACAATCAAGAAGTACAAAACTGACTATGGTCGCTATTGATAGTAAATAGCAGCAATGGCGAGACATATGTACATACATACATATACCGTCTGGAAATAATCGTCCGGGCGACGGATTTGCAGTGTACGCATCCCCTCTACAGTTCTTCATGTTGAGGAGGGAGAGGTTTCAGATCTAGGTATGTGCCATCGGCCAAATATAGGAAAGCTTTGCTCTATTCTGCACGCTCTCACCGCAATCCGTATTTCATTCCCTTTCAACGCATTTGATGCCCATCGTCCGGACGTTTCCAGCAATACACGGCACTTTAACAAGAGTCAAGCACATACCGTACCGAGAAATCATCACGATGGACGAATTTAACGATTACTGAATAATTCGGGCCTATTTTTATATTTATGTGTGAATTACTGCTGTACCTCGTGCCTTCTAACATTTACCTTTAGTGAAGGAAATACCGAATTACATACTCTTATTAGTTGCTGTGTTGCGTTAATCGACATGATGGAATAAGTTCGGCGGTTTTGCTCGCATTCCACACTTACTATGTAGCTACATAATATACTAATACAACGTTCTGATTCTCTCGATCATGTAGCGCAGTCGTATACTGCTCGTCCGTCACCCGGACGATTATTTCCAGACGGTATATGCATTTGTATATTGCAATGTTATTGTAAGAGCGACAAAGTACGGTTACACTCAGCAGGTAGTAAGCTGTCCCTGCTGCTCTTTGGAATAAAGTATTGAGCGCAAGGTATTTCTCTATCTAGTCGTGTCAGGATAGCTTTGAAGGTCACTGTACATCGTTCGCCTCGACAGGTAGAAAAAAAAACAACCTTCGTATTCAACTTCGCAGATCATGATAGTCCCTAGTGTTACGTGAGCTTAGGTACATATCTTAGGGATAAAATTACAAGCTTCAACTTTACTTGTTTTTAGACGCGATGCTCTGTTCCTACTCGACAGGTTTTTAAATTGTACTTCAAACTAGATGTTTTAAATTATATATTTTATATTTAAATCTAAGGGCAACAAAAAATTAGTAAATTTAATTAAGTAGTTGCACTGTATTTAGTAAAATGTTAATATTTTGCCTACATTAGCATTTCAATAAAAAGTGCAACATTCTCATTATATTATATTATATTATATTATATTATATTATATTATATTATATTATATTATATTATATTATATTATATATATTATATTATATTATATATATTATTATATTATTATTTTTATGCGTTAACATATTTCTATTTTGTAATGTTTTGCCTTCCGATTTCTCATCTTGGAAGCTCTAAATTTGATGTAAATTTGATAAACTCTTTCCAATATATTACATCTGGAAACCCATTTAATTTCTATGTGAAACTGTGCCGACTTTGAGCTCTCTAGAAGACGATAAATTTTGGAAACAAGCAGTAGGTACCGCAATTGCCACTTTATTTAAAGTAGAGTACGGATGATAAAATTCTTGTAAAGATCCTGTTTTGTAGAAGTTTTGCAAATATTAGTTTAGCGTGAAAGAACTAAATTATTTACAATCTTCGTGAAGAAACTATTACTCTTGGATGGTATTGCTATAGACACTTAGGTATATTATATTTGAGTTTTACTAATTCATAATAAACAACAAAAACGTAACAAAACGTAATTTTCACCATTTTGTTGTTGGTGTCTGGATAAAGGTATGCCACAAGGGTTAGTTAAATGACCTCCGCAGATACAGTATCGATATACCACAAATATAAAAGCTCTAAAATAAAATTTCTAGAACTAAACTAGAATTGTTTCAGGATTTCTTGAAAAAAACATTTCATACAAAGCAAGAAATATACAAAATTTTATCACTATAACGTTTACTCGTTGATAATGTAATAATTAGTGCTACTTTTCAATAAATCTGACCTTATAGCATCCTCCATATTATAGGAAAGAAATATGAAAGTTTTAACTCTCAAGTTAATGTCTATTTATCTGTCAATTTTAATTATTATTATTGGTAATAATGTTTCGTTTCTATTCTCATAATGAAACATATTAATTTGTTCAAATAAAAGTGCCTACTTGATGTAATCCTTTACTATTTTATTAGGATCATTACAGAGCAGGAAATTCTAAAAGTAGTAACAAACATATTTTCGTTTTTACTTATCACTCTCGCCGTGAAATTAAAAGTACCTACTTCATGTTATAATATATGTACGTTACACGTGCTTCAAACGTTTTGTTAACATTACAATATAGCAATTATGTAAAACGTGACTTTAATCAAATATAACACATGCATATCCTTAATATTTTCTCTATCTGTACATTAAAATTTATAGGTGAGGTTACATAACTATATATACAATTAGTCGTCTGCAATTATTATTATTGCTATAACCTATAACTATACAATATGTACTATCGAGGACTGAAAAAGCGAATCAGACTTCAAGCTATACGGCTTTACGCAGGTATACGAAATATCGGACTAATCGCACTGGGTGACTATAATTAGAAACAGATACCAAGCAGATAAATTTCAGGTAGAAGGATTTGCAAGAAATGCAAAGCTATATAATATCATTTACAATCGTTGCATTTACTACTTATATTAAGAATAATAGCCTATTAGAATTATTAAGTAAATATAATATAATAAAATTATATATGCCCAATACATGCATGTTTTACACATGTATATTTTAAATGATACGCTCTTTAATATAATAACAATTTTGTTTATAGAAAACAAAGAATTGTTCGGGAAGCGGTATTAAAAAACGATTTAAATCAAAGAGCATTAAAAAAAATATATATTTTCTAATATTTACGTCATCCCAAAACAGATTTAGTTTACTCACAGCAAAAAAATTATAAAATTACCAAAATTCTTAGAATGATGTAAAATTTATTGTCTACAGATTTCACGACCTCTCAAATTAGAGATTTTCCAGGTACTTCAGAATTGATTAGTTTTTGATTATTAAATTATATTGAATTTAGTTCAGAATTGTATAGATTTTTGTACTGTTAATGTCCAGTAATTTTAAATACATTTATAATTAAGAATATTTTTTAAATCCAGGAAAATTCTTGCAAATAATATACATTTTGCTATCAGACACATTGTATATTTCGCACTGTTTGGATTAAAATATTAAGCGATGAATAATAATAAAATATAATATAAAAGTCGTTCCGTAGTTGCATGTCCTATTCTACAATTTTTGCAATTATTGTTTGAACAATATTTTGCATTCTTCAATTAATTTGGTTACGTTCTACTTTAGTTCAGTATTTCCGATATATTCATAATTCACTTCGTTTAAATTCATTTAAATGCCCGTTACCCTTTGGCCTGCGAGTATATGGCTCCTTACAGTTGCCCGGTTACATTTACCTCAATAACGATTCAGGACGGAAAGCCTACAATAGACGCGTTATATTGCAGTTTAAATCGCTATCTTTGCCCTCGCTAGTACCTATAAGGATCGATATTATAAAGATGTGGACATAGAGATGACATGCAAAAGGTGAATATACCGAGATTAGAAGTAGTGTGTTAGTTCATTTAGTCGTGAAGTGCCAATAGATTTATGTTAAATACATGGAGGGTTTTGCACTTATTAACGTAGATCTTTCATTGGATGAATTACAACCCGTGATGCATGCTAGCAAGGGGGTTGCAACGCTTTTGCATGGCCCTACTTCCTTTTTCTGCGTAGTAATAAGACACTGTCAGCCGTTGGACGTTCTCTGAGGTACAAGGATAACTTTTGATAATGTTAAGTGAATCGTAGTAATTTTGTCGAATTGTAGAATTCTATAGCACTTTCCATTTGAATCGCTTTTGTACTTATGAAGAATACATCTCATAAATTCTTAATCTGAAACTAAAGAAGCAGCTGATGCGGCTTTTATCGAAATTTTCTTTAAATTAATCTTCTTCCAATTAAATATTATGCTATTATTGCTAAAAATACATTGTCTTCTGGATCTACTTCTCTGTCGATTACCCAATCTACAAGTCATTTTACGCCATGCGTCATAATGAGGTAAATCGCATGCATTAATGCATTTCAAAAGTTCACATACTCTACGTATGCCGTTTACTTTAGAGATAATATTTTTCTCATCCTCTTCACTCAATGGCTGACAGACTGATATGGTGTCCTGGACAACGAAAATATTATAATAATGTCCTTTTTATTTCCATTTTTTAGTAAGGTTATTATTTTGAGTTTTTAGTCTAGCCACTATTTAATTTGGAATATTCATTACTGTCTGTTAACAATTGAAACATTTTGTCATAATAATTGAACTTATTCATAACTAGTGTTTTGTTACTTTTGTCTGATTTTAAATTTTTGGCCTGGAGAAGACCTTTATTAATTTTGAAGTATTGTTTATTATTGCTAGAGTTTATTATATATACAGGGTCGCTGATATGTATGGAAACGGTCGATTATAACTTTTTCCGGTATCTCGTATATTTTACCCAATAATCGACCGTTTCATACATATCAGCAACCCTGTATATTACATACGTTAGATATGATTTCATTTTTCTAGTTTCTTTTAAATGAAACGATACTACATATTTCCTATATTGGAGATAATATCATTAACCGCAACATCTGTATTATTATAATAACTAATACCAAAATTCAATCTCAAACTTAATATGTTTTGAACGTTTTTCGGTATATCGGTATTAAATATGTCCTCAACCCGTGTGTCATTAAATTACAAGTGCTCCTTAGAATTACGGCTTTTTAAATTTTGAAACTTCCTCCATTGTTTACATTTGATTTTATTGAAATGAAAATCTAATATTTTATCTAATAAATCTAGAAAACTTAACATTTCAATACAATTATTTATTCTATCAAGATTACTTCTATGTTGTATTAAATAAAACAATTAATAAAAAAAGGTTCTAACTACATGTTTTAATGAAAAGCCGTTAGACAAAAACAAATTAACATTTCTATATCCCTCAGATTATGATAATAAGAACGATAATACTCGGTACGATAGAGAAAAAAATATAACATGTATCAAGGACATTAGACTGAAATGTATTAGAACCTCTAATGTAACTTTGTTCCGTCTCTTAATAATACCGCTTCAAACAGTGAAAAGTATCTCAGAAGTCAATCTCGGCCTTGTATGAGGCAAGTAAACAGAATATGTTTGACTGAGGACTTTTCTCACTTTTATACCAGTGTATGCGTAGAAGCTAGTAGTTTTCCATCTGTCTCAGCTTTGTCTAACATAATTTAAAATAAATTTTGATCGCATCATAGTAGTATAATATATACAATACAAAAATAAAAAAGAAAATAAAAGTACAAAATTCACTAAACTGAACGTTTCGGCACTAATGTAAGTTTAGAAGATCACAGTAACTCGACGTATAAACCACGCTAAAGGCGTAAACCTTTGATATTAAATGTATAGTGTTCTTGCGGTAGACATAATTATCGGCGTAATTTGTCGTCAATATGCCATCAGAGCTCATTTGAAGAATTCTTTAACTTTAATCATTCAACAATTGTAACAGTTAAGCGAACAGGTTAATGAATCTACATTTAGGTATCACATCATGACTACTAAGTCATGATGTGTGTCATGTGTAACTGGGTTTTTACTAATCTTCAGACGATTTACTAATCTTAAAACAATTTATCTAAATTGTAGATAGTGCTTTTCTCAGCACACTTTAAATAGCAAAATATCATATTGATAAATTCAATAAATAAAAATGTACTTCCTAATTCTTTTGTTTTTTTATTATTAAATTTGCTACCGGTTTCGATCTATGATCTTCATCAGGCCTGAAGGGAAGATCATAGATCGAAACCGGTAGCAAATTGAATAATAAAAAAACAAAAGAGTTAGGAAGTACATTTTTATTTACTGAATTCTTCATTTTGCCTAATTATGAACCGTAATCCTGTTATCATATTGATACTTTTTGTGTTTGATAATCAATCTTTGTCAAACTCTAATAATACTAGTTTTGTAGTAGAATAAAAAGCTATAAAAACTTTAGATCACAAGATTACTGTCCATAAAATTAGATATAATTAAAAATTTAAATGACTGTGATACTTGAGATGATTTAACGAGGCATAGGCGCACATGGTTAATCACGGAACAGGTCCCTTATAATTTTTCTATGTTTCCGAAATGTAACAGTCCTGAAAACGTATAGATTAGCGATGGATCGGATTCGTATGATTCGTACAGTATATACGACTCTCATGTGTGATTGGTACGGTACGAATCTTTGCTATTTATACGCATTCGTATAATCCTATACGAATCATTTACTTTATACGAATCCGTATCATTTTGGAGTCGTACCGCCGCCGCTTGATATGAATCAGAATCGGAGTCAAGTAGTATACTGGGGGGTTATTCTCGAAACAGTGGAAAAATAGCACTCCCAGGGAGTAACTTTCACCGCTCACTCCTCGATACTACTCGTTACGAAAAAGTGAGAAAGTCAACTCCAGAATAGGAACTATTGAAATTGTAGGAATTTTTTGACAATTCTCTTGAAATTTCCATTCCCTCAGATTCGAGAATAACCCCCCTGGTAGCAATTGATCGTAGTAGTATGATTCGTACCATTGTACGAAATTACCTATACGTAACTTATATGAATCATTTACTGCGTACGAATCTTAGAGTTAGTCTATTGATACGAAACTAAATCGAAGTCAAACAGTATATTTGTTTCATACTGGTAAATTGTAGGTATGTTACGAACAGTCGTATAGTATGACTCAAATGAATATGAATCGTTACTATTTATACTACAGTGGTGTATCGTGATTTCATAAACATATTCATTCGCTATATAACTTTTATATTTAGAGTTAGTACTTCGTGTCCCTAAAAGCGCCAATAAGAAATAATTCTTATCGTATTTTTAGCAAGGTAGACTATTTTCATGAATGAAATATAAATTTGAATTAATACTATTTCGCAAGATCATTAGAATAAAGTCTAAACTCCAATCTCTAATACGACGAGTAATCAATGAATCGGTCTGAATCTGTTACGATCTTTCGGTACGAATCGTTTATAATAATTAGTATACGGATCACCAGAATGATTCTAATCTTGTCGCTAGTACGGAGAGTCATGAGTCGTCACGAGTCGATACGAATCCTTTTGGCACGAATCATATTATACGGATCTTTTATTTTAGGAGTTATTTGGATTCGAATCACCAAAAAGATTCGAATCGTCCATCGCTAGTGTAAATGGAGATAGTGGCATCTAGTGTCGTTAGCGAAATTATTTATACTCCTGTGTCACTTCCCGTTTATTGGAAATTGACATCAAGCTGATGACACACCACCGTATTATTTTGGTCAAGTTCGTGATTATTAAAATAGTGATTTTCAAAGTTTGCCTTTAGTTATCTCATAAACTAAAAAAATTAGGTGTAAGAAATTTGATATGAGATGCTGTACGAAAAAACGTTATCATACAGGTGTTCCATTTATAAAAGTGAAGAAATTCTTGTTTAGGCGAAAGTGTATATTAAGGTACTAAAATGTATGCTGTATAATAAGGTGGTTAAGATCTTATGTAGTAATAAAAAATTGAAATACTACTAAGAAAAAGTCTTTTTCTACATAATTGCTGGTATATGTAAGCAAATTGAATGTAACAAAACACTTTTAAACAAGTAATATTTTCATAAAAGAACGATGAATTTCTCGGAAACTATCACTTCTAGGTTTCTAATTAATTATACCTTTTTTGAATGAAAGAGCAGAGAGCAATCTAAATAGTCAACAATGTACACTCGTGGCCAGATAAATGTTTCCAACGTACAACCACATTTTTACAGTGTACGGATATGCTAGCCAGCATACGATATTAAAGCGTGCCGCTGTTGTTTACATTATAGGAGCGGTCTTGCGTCTAAAAAGGTTATTGAAAACACTACTTCGACAAAAAACTACAAAGATATGCTTACTATTTTCTTGTATGTTAATAAACATATTGCAGCAACTATGGATTGTCAATTGTGATATAAATCTTATTTTGATATGCATCTGTATGATTATTATTCAGGTTTCTAAAGATGTATGTCGAGTTATTGCGGTGTCGCTTGCATTCATATTATTTACATTCCTATTCGCTACACCCCTCAATGTTACCAGATTATTTGACTAAGATTTCGCATGCGAAGCTCTTACGATATCGATATATTTTTAGAACTGTACCGCCGTAAAGTGAACCGGCCGAAAAAAGAATAGGTGGAAACATATATAGTTGTTTTTTTAAATAATTTATAGTAATTATAGGTATTCGTAATAACTGTGTTCGAAATTTGTATAACATATTTCAAGCATCTCAATGAGTTCGCAGAAAGAAAAGTAATATATGTATATATACAAGTTAAAATATACCAATAACTATAATTCCCCAAAAGAACTTTGGTGCATTAAAAGAAAAGAAATACAGAAGTATACATACAACTCTTAACCAAAACAATACATGCATTATATTATAGATATTTATATGCTCGCTTCATGCTATATATCAAATATTCTGACCGCAAATTCTAGATAAATATCCCTTTGTATCAGAGCGGCGTATTTTTCTTACACTTTCCCTTGTAAAACATTTATTGCATGTAAAAGCTGATATGAATACATTTATATTATATTATACATATGTATATAATAGGTATACATATTATAATATCCTACTTAATTTCTATCGAGTCACATAAATCACAGCAGCCAGAAAATATATCCATCTATCTTTCAAACAAACAGATGTTTGTCGGCATTTACGAACAACCTATGCATTATCCTTAATATGTTGTCAATAAACTTCCGTTCGCACATGTCGCAGCCGACTACACTGTTAACATTGAAAATATATTAATTTTCGGTTTCAGGTCGGAAAGTTTTATCTGGCCGTGAGTGTACATGATATCTATTAAAGAAAATATAACTTAACTACATGCTTACGAAACACTACTGTATAGTTCGATACCATTTTATATTGTGCTCCTATAGGCTATCTACATCATATTACACTGTAACTATATTTTGAGCAAGTTTCATTTTGTGGTCACAATAGAAAACCCGCGCATAGATCTCGGATTCAATTAGGTCGATTCTGTAACATCATTACTAATAATAGTAGTTTACTAGCTACTTACTTTTAGCAACTTTTTTTAGCAACTCGATTTTATTTCTGTATTCTGTCATGTCTACAATAGGCATAACCTTCCTTAAATTTATCCAATTAATCACGGTGGCTTATTACGACATGAAGTGCACGCGTTCACATACATATCAAGTAGAAATGACTAGCTGACATTATTCAAAATAAAAAGCACGTTTAATATTTTCTAGTATTTTATTTTAAATACATGTTCAAAGTAGTTCTCTTCGGCAATGATACACTTGACTATTCGTTCTTTCCACTGCTTAAAAGCCCTCAGCCAATCTTCTTTCGGAATTCTTTCAAAATAAGTGTGAACGGCGGTATCAATCTCTTTTTCTGACGAAAACCTTCTATCTTGCAAATTGCATTTGAACCCGAAAAATAGGCAAAAGTTACACATTGCTGAATCAGCCGAGTACGGCGGATGTTTTATTGCTTTAACAACTATACACGCGAGTTCAAACTGCCGTATGAGACAATGCATTATCATGTTGGACCGTAATTCCCTTTTCTGGAATTCTACTGAACACTTTAGACAAACATTTTTCAGTGTACCACTTAGCTGTAGCTGTCTTTTGTCTTAATTGCATTTACTAAGTTCTTACTTCTGAAGAATACCCCATACATAATCTTTTTCATAGCTCGCTACTTCTTGATCATTGTAGTAGTTTCGTCACCTTCATGAATACATACACAATTCTCTTGGTGAATCAGAAAGTCGAAAAAGGGAATGAAAGTTTCGTCATCTGGCATTATTTTGGAAAAAAAATGTGCGCCCTTGCAACTCTTGCGGTGTAGTTTGGTGTGTGTAAGTTGTGTTTTAAATGGCTTTGTGACAGCATCATATCGCCTTTTATGATGCCGCGCTGTTAATCACTTTGCTCCCAACAGCGAATGGCAAGTCGATCCGGGATTAAACTCTCTGAAAAAATGTCACTGTCCCTCCAGAGAATTGAACCCCGGCGCCTATCGTCCTCTCACAACAATAGTCAGCCGCCTAACCACTGCGGCCATCGACCCGTTAAACTTCAAATTGTTTATGTTAAAACATATCAAGGATCAAATAAAATTAGTAATCTTAAGTACGAGTGCAAAACAAAATCATAACAGAGTACTGTGCGCGGACAATGTAAATAAAATCAGATGATTTCCAGATTTAAAATACGATGATGCTAAACTTATTTGTAGAGCTGTCGGACTTCATCATGCGGCTTCATGTTTCCAATTGATAGAACTCGAAAACAATAGCATTTAGAATAGTATTGACAGGACTTTTTTGTAGAAAATTCAGTGATATACAAGAAGGTCTTACAAATAAATAGTTTAATATCTTGCCCTGTTAGAGTTCAGTAAGTGAAAAAAAGGAAAATATCATGGAAAACGTAAAATATTCCTATATTTTCATAAAATATATTTAGCATTTATTATACCTTTCTTGTAACCCTCTCATTAAACCAAACATCTTTGAAAATTGAGGTTAATTGTAAAATGGCAAAATAATTAACAGATTCTGAAGTGTTACTAAGTTATCCAATTCGCTAACAACTACTGGTTTAATTTTAACAACAATTTTTAGAGAATTGAAATTTTTGTTAGCAATTACCCTTCAGGTTTAACAGTTCAAATTAATTGCCAAGTAGCCACTATGAATTACAGAATCGACCTGAACAAATGTGCAAATTTACTGTACTGCTTTTATGATTGAAGTCAGAATCTTAATTGTAGTTCTAAGACACAAATTGACTCTATTATGTGCATTAATACATATGCATATGTCTGTATGTATGTACTAACTGCATATAAATATAGCTGTACATCATGTTGATGGCAATCAACAGTTTGTGTTTTATACACTTTAAGGCAATAGAACAATGCATGACCTGTTATCGTGACAATGTTTGAAATGAAGTATAACTGATAAATATCGCTTTTAACAAAATAGACAACTGATTTATGAAAGAGAAATTTGAAAATACGATAACACATTTTACAAACCCAAAAACCATAAATATGTAATAAATGAAAAAATAACTAATTATTATTATTAAAAAATTCCAAAATATTCACCCGCATGAAACTTGCAGCAGAAGATTGTGTTCACTATGGGGAAAGGCATAACGATTTCTATTTATAACCAGTTATATTTTGATGTTATCAATACTATAATTGTATGAATTCCGTTTGCATTTATATTGACCTAGTTACTAGACAATGTTCCTATATTCGAACGTAGTTTTCATTGACAACATTTTTACATTTCCTACATGCCAATTCAAGAAAATACACACAAAAAAGGATTACTCAAAACAAGATAGAATTACTTAGTTGAACAAAATATACTTACATATGTATCACATTCATAAGCCTAGTTTATTTTATAAAATGGCTAAGGCTATGCAAGCATAAATAAATAAAAACACACAAAAATCGTGATTAGTAAAATTTTCACTGTAATTTCAGTGGCACTAGTTGACTGGTGTTCCCACTAAGACCGTCATTATCCATCTAAGTTTCAGTTGCTACTAGTCATTACAGTTTTCTTTAGTTTCTCTTATTTAATACCCAGAAATGCTGCGATGTGGATAATGAAGATTTCTGAAACCTGATAATTATATATGGTTAATGTATCCTGAAACCAGTGTCGATTATTAATATCTTGGGGATTATTAATTAGCAGTATATGTAACTCATTTTGCCAAAACGTCAAATACATATCTTTAGTTATATTGCGTTTGCTGAGAAAAGAACGTTGGACATTTCGAACAATCACTTTTGTTTTGGGTTTTATTAAATTTATAACAATTACCTGAATCGCTGTCAGTTAAATATAAATTAAAATCCCCTTTATTTTTCAAAATGATTCAAATGATTTATGAGTTAAAGTAAATGATAAAAAATATAAGTTTGTATTAAAAAAAACAAAGTTGCTTTCTGTGCAGAAGAAATCGAAGATCGAAGGTTTGGAGGTTTTGAGAAAACTAGACACGTAAAATAAAAAAGATTCAATTATTTCTTTTATTAACCAAAATATCTGACTTCCGGGTACTAGGTGGACATCCTGTATATATCGACATCTTCAACAATTTGTTAATTGATAGAAATACATCATAGATTGTATGTAATTGTTGCGAAAATACCTGCAATAAAGCCACAACAGTGTAATAAACTGATATAAAAAATTGTAAATATCTATTGTATTAAAAATGTAAATATTACATGTAGGATAATAATAAGGTTTACCTAAAATAAATATAAAGCATTTTGTTACTCAATACTTCTATAAATATAAAGCTCTCTACAAACAGTTTCCTATTGTGTTATAATTTTTTTGTTTGTATCTTCTCGTTAGTCAACGGGTCTGAAATTTAAGTAGTCAGAGAAATAGAGTTTTATCAAAAGAAGAAATGTAGATCAAACGCAAATTCAATTGATCATAATCAAATATTTGATGAATATTTGATTATGTCGTTATACTATTAATATATCTATGTTATGACCTTTATGTACTTATCTTTCAATTTCTGAAGTATTTCCACTTGTAGGTCAATGAAACAGCAAATTAGTTAAATACCAATTTATTCCAGAACATATAAAATTATGTTTTCGTTAATAAGACTACATACAGGTATAACAAAATAATATAAGAAACAAATAAAAGTGGACACTCAATTTTTACATTTTAATATTGCTTTCATTTGAATTGCCAAATATTCTTGTCAGACATTACTTATATATAGACTTATTTTGAATTGCTGTATCTTAGTATTGAGAAATTCATGAGCTTATTATCACCTTATTATTGACTTTTAGTGATATAATGGTGCGCCGTTGTGCAGTATACGGATGCCTATCACAAGGAAATATTTCATTGCATAAATTTCCAATTTGGAAAAGTCAATGAATATATTTCAAGAGTGGATAGCTTTGTGTGGCAATGTGACATTACTTGATGAAGAACCAGGAAGAATATATAAGTCAAAACGAGTTTGTCATATCCATTTTGAAGCAAATGATATTATTGGTAAGCGACTTAAGATAAATTGTGTGCCGAAGCTGCATCTACCAGATAATTATATCATTGATATTGTGTATTCTCAAAGCTATCTTGTTTAAATCTCATTCACTGATTTTAGACCCTATAGATGTACAAAGAATGTGGTACAGTTAAGAAGGTATAAGTCTTCCACTTACTGTAGAATCAAATATATCATTACAACCAGAAGGAACACCTGAGTCGTCACCTTTTATGCTTGAGATGCAATTGCCACACATAAAAAAATAACATTTGCTTTAACCGTATCTTTTTTGAAGTGTATTACTGGCTTATTCAACAAATAAAGTGGCAGTATAACTGAAAATGCCTACCTTACACATATATAGTATGTCTCTTAAATGTAGATGAACATTTTTAGAAATTAAAATTAAAAATAAATTAAATTTTTATATTTTTGAGTCACCCTGTATATTTCAAACTAATTTTAGTTATAGTGGACCTTTAGACTGCAATAAAAAACTTCCTTTAAAAATATATTAGCGCATTTCACAGGTAAACCGACACGAATATGATATTCTATACAGTATAGAATCAAAAAAGTAAGTTAAATAAGAATTATAAGTAAACTTGTTTTGGATACAGAACAGTGATTCACGCTTTCAACTCGCAGTCTGGGAATAACATTACGGCTTGATAAGATTTTTCACATTCTCCATGTCAATTCTCCAAAATCATGTTTAACCTACCTTCGTTGGTGTATAATTTAATAATAATAATATATTTCAATAATTTTGAAATAACGCATTTAAAACTTATGTATGTACCAACGAACGTCAAAATAAATGTCTGCAACACCTACTTAATTTTAAATTAGGTACCTGTACACTATCGGTGTAGAAATTATTTTTTAAATTTAGTAAAACATGATTATTTTAGAGTCCAAAAAAAAATACTATTTTAAAAATATAAGAAAATATGTAAAGGATTATACTTAAAATTATTAAAATTTACGTCTTCGAAGTGATTCATTAACTTTAGCATTACCAGTCCATTATTGCCGTTAAAACTGTCGAAAAAGTTCCAATCTTCCACTTTCAATAATTAATATAAAAGATGGAGGGGTTGATCCAAGCTATTCTTTGTAAAATTTTCAAATATTACATCTCAAATAATTGTAAAATAATAGTTTTACAAAAAGAATCGAATTATTACAAAAATATTTATAATTTGGTACGCTAACGCGTATGTCTCAATGTTCCAATTATTGAAAAATAAATTTGGACTATAGCGCCATCTTTGATCTAGTGATGGCCTATTATTGAATATTCGTATTAGTTATGTGATGTGTATGTGCTTCATAACGCAACGTTCAATCAAAGAATATTTCATTTCATACATTCAACATGGACAAGAAATTCTAAGAAAGCCTATTTATTTTCTATGATGTATTGACGTAAAAATATATTAGCAGTTTTTTAACGTTTGTATGTTTGTATCTTATTTGTTTACTTATTAGTAGAGCTCGCATATTGATGCCACATAGATAACCGGGGATATTTCGGGTGTGATCAGGTTTGCAATCGGCAGCTAGCCGTGTGAATGGGAGAAACCTTATTACGTTAGTCGTGTTTTGTGTAAATTTGCTATAATCGGTGGCCTCCTTAACCGTCCAACGTGTTTATAATTTAAATGAAATGCAAAATTGCATGTGCACGCTGCTGGAATGTATGCCGAATTTGCCATCTCTACTTATTAGATCTCATATTTATACATTTTGTTCAAATGGAACTCAATAGACGGAGTAATACATTCACAAAATTGTGTTTATTGTAAATATAACAACACCCATCTACATATATCATACGTAAAGTAGATTAAGTACGATCCATTACTTGCCCGTAATGAAATTGATCCTTTAGTCGGATCGCTATATCGCTCAAAGCACTACACACTTTACTACTACAGACTTTCGGAATATTACATTTTAGAAATGCGTACGCAGAAATGCTACATGTATCTTGATATTCTTTACGATTTTTATGAAGTTACAGATTCATATATTCTAATTTTGTAGAAATTCTCGAGATAATACACATATGTATATGTACAGTACTCCGCCATTTTCATAGAACCACTACAGAAATATCAGAAATTATTTAATTTTTATAATAATTTTGCTCTTTTTGCGAGATAGGACAAAAGGACAACGGTTTTAGTAAATGAAATAACTGTCTTCTTCTCTACCGATATGTCCCGTTCTCGACCCATTATCAATTTTTTAAATAAAATAAGCACACAAACTCTAACACGAAAACTTGATTATCACTAACGTTCTCAACAACTAAATGCTTTTACTGCAACTCTAATAAACGTGTCGCAAACTAATGAAAATAATGGACACACAACGTATTTAAGAATAGTAAAAATGGAAAAATTAGGTGAATAATTTTCGGCAGATTGGGAGTCATAAATCACCCTAAATATATATATTTTACATTTCTCAGAATTGAGAATGTTTATTGAATAGTAAACGGATAATGTACACCCCTGCAACCCTTGTTTCTGGAATTCTAAGAACGTTTTATTGACATTTTCCTGCTGGTTCTATTAATATAGCGGGGTACTGTAACTGTTCATGTAGTCGGTGCTTTTAATGACAATCAAATTATTTACTACGCAGTTACAGGTTAATGCAATAAATAGTTACTAATATTAGAAATAACGACAGATAGTTAATGGCCAATTTGCTATAATTTTACTCTTCTTTAATACAGGTGGTCCCCTCGCACAAAAAATGCGGTCGGGCTTCCTCTCGCCCCCTGCCCCTCTGAAAGGAGCTACGAGCGGGTCACTATCACAACACGGACCCCATATACAGTATCTCTAAATTATCATTTAAAATGTATTGTGCAGTTGGCAACAATAGCAAGTTGCTATTATTACATAAGATCACCAAGTAAATTATAATTCTGGATACATAACAAACAGGTGCGTATAGTCAGTCTGCTACTACGCTGAAAAGCTTATCAGTAGCAAGAATATTGAACGATTCGCATACCATATACTACCACAGTAGTTAACATCACTGAAATTTTTTGTAAATTAAATCATACACTATCTACTTAATTATATCATAACTTGTCGAGGTAATACTAACGAATACAATTGATAAATATTCGCAGAATACTGGTTGTTAATATCAATAAACACACACACACGCATATACAAGAGACCTTAATTAAACATGGCTATATGAATATAATTTTATAAATGTAAAATAAACAATAATTTAAGAAATCAGAAATACTATTCCAAACCTTGAACTAAAGATTTGTTACAACAATTAAATAAATAAACATATTAGAATTCGGCTAACTTAAGATATTTCAGGTAAAAGAGGAAGTTAGCTGGTATGTAAATTCACATCATAAGCAATATAAATAACGAAATGTAGAGAAAAGTTTCAATTCCAAACTAAACATAAACATAGAGGTGTGATATATTAGGTAGGTCAAAAATGTAAGTATGATTTTTCACAACAAAACACGCATAACCGTTAGGTGATGGTAAATGAATTTTCATCATCAATATTTTTTTTTTTTTTAAATGTGTGGTGGGTGCTTAGTTGCAGTGGCTCCGTAAGCTGTATTACTTGTCTGGCTATCACTGCAACTCTTGCGGTGTAGTTTAGTGTGTGTAAGTTGTGTTTAAATGGCTTTGTGACAGCATCATATCGCCTTTTATGATGCCGCGCTGTTAATCACTTTGCTCCCAACAGCGAATGGCAAGTCGATCCGGGATTAAACTCTCTGAAAAAATGTCACCGTCCCTCCAGAGAATTGAACCCCGGCACCTATCGTCCTCTCACAACAATAGTCAGCCGCCTAACCACTGCGGCCATCGACCCGTTAATTATTTTATTAATTATCATATCAATTAATTATCATATTGAGATTCGAATATGTATAAATGTATATAAAAGATCTAGAAGATTTTCATAACATATATTCATCATAACTCACAAGCACGGCCAATTTTAATCTGAATTAATTCTATGTATGTATGTAACATATATCATATACACAATAACGTGTAGGTATAGTTTGTCCGTAGATATTACGTTTTAACTTATTAAATAACATTCGTTCTGTACAAATGAAACGCAACTCTAACGTAAAATCCTTTTTCGAGCATTGATGGTTTACAAGTACGTATTCACAAATATACTAAAAGTCTGTTATAAATGTATTTTTATACTATCAAATTGCATTCTTGATACATACCTACACACGATATGTACCATAAATATATAACTACATACAGATCGTTGCATCGAAAGTGCCGTCAAACGCTCGCTCCGATTGACGTGTTACTTCGTTGAGCAGGTCTTTGCGTTGTAGTATGTATGTACGTGCATAGCTGCGCCGGTGGTATGAATTATACGTAATGTAGGTAGACTCATATGATAAAATTTTCTTTAACGTGCACAATGTGTCCGCTGTTTTTATCCTCATAAAAACTAAATATGTAGTTATAACAAGAATAGCAAACTTGTGCACAGAATATGTATTGTAAGAAGATGTTTATGACGAATGAAAAATGTAAAATATTAAAGCAATGTGGAGAATAGTAATACTATGTATTATCACAACAATTCACAGTAAAATAATGAAATTTAAATTCTGTAATTAGTAGCTAAATAAAAAATGAATATTCTCATATTTGCAGGAATAAACGTTAAAAAAATATGCATATGTTACAACAGAAGGAATATTATTAGTCATAAATTATTATTTTATAAGTTAACATAAAAGCGACCACTTTTCTAATGCATTAAATGCTCGAAACGTCCTCCGGTCGCCTCAAAGCAATATGCTAAACGATCGTAGAAGCCTCGTTGCGCATTCTGTAAAATTTCTGGAGGAATGTCATCAAAAGTGTTAATAAGTTTTTGTTGCTATTCTGCCAAATTGTTTGGTCTATCGTTTTCAAATGTATAGATCTTAGTTTTCATGTATCCCCATAAGAAAAAGTCAGTAGGGGAGAGATCTGGTGATCTAGGGGACCAGCGAATAGTTCCCCAGGTACTTAGAACACGGTTTGGAAATACATTATGAAGATATTCCCGTACAACTCTACTATTATGAGCGGGACACCCATCCTGTTGAAACCATATGTTATCCAAGTTGAGCGCCAATTCGTGGAGGCGTGGGATAATTCGATTCTGGAGCAAGTTAAGATACTTCTCGCCTGTTAAATTGCCGTCTATAAAAAATGGTCCAATTTTATGCTCTCCAAGTAATCCCGCCCAAACGTTTAATTTTTGGGGATACTGAGTTCTAGCATTGTATGTTAGGTGCGGGTTTTCTCTTGTCCAGTGTCGAGGTACAGCGGGATTACGTCTTCCGTGCAACGGGAAAGTACTTTCATCCGTAAATAATATATTTGCAATAAAATTTGCGTTTCGATTGCAAATATGCATCATATTTTCGCAAAATTCCATTCTCTGTTCTTCATCTTCGGGAAATATTTCATTTGTTTTCTGTAATCTGTAGGCATGGTATTTATTTTTCTTTAAAACACGGCATACTGTGCTTTTAGAAATATCCAGCTGCTCACTAATACCCAATGAAGATATTTTCGGGTTCTGTTCGACACTGGCACAAATTAAAAGATTTCTTTCGTCTTGGCGAACAACTGGCTGCCTATTACGTTTGTGCTTGTTCGGCATAATACAGCCCAATCTTTCAAAATTATTTATTATTCGCTGAATTGTTTTTAGAGCGGGTCGTGATTGATAATTCTCACAAAAGCGCTCTATTATTTGCCTTAAGGGTATTTCCTGATGATACCACTTAATAATTTGTTTTCTTTGAACTAAATTATAAACATCCATTATTTTTATAACATATAAACCAAACTAACAAACTAAATAAATACTTATGTATGTATCTTACACTAAACTCTGCAGAAAACCTAATAGAAACGACGACAAAACACTAACTAAACGAATATGTTTGGCAAGAATGAGACAATTAACAGATTAGGATATAATAAGAAAATGCAAATGAAAAGAATATTGTTTCAACAAGAATAATAAAAAAATGAAAATGTAATAAAATATCGCAAAGCGCTAGAACATATGAGACAACTACCTTCTACAATGCCTAACTGGAGACTGCAAATATCCAAATATTCATACGTATTCTCTGCAACATGTATCGGCGCCGGCGCGGCATATGGACTTACCTAAGACATACCGTTCAACTATCGATATAATATTTTGACGGCAGTTGCGATGCAACGGTCTGTATACATTTTAGTGGAAACATGTTTAACACAAATCAAATAAAATACTATAATTATTACTAAATTCCTCAAGAAATTATGTCTCATCTTAAAATATAGTAACAATATTCTTTGATAAAACTACAGCTAATCTGTTAAACTAGAATTGTGTACTTTACAATAATAAAATTGAAATTGTAAACTGTGGATGAGAGTAAACGAAATATAATTACTTTTCTACTGAATAAAATCCTATTTCTCCTAATACCGTCCACTACCTCACTTATAAGTAAACTCGGCAAAGCGGAGGAAGCCGAGCATCCGTATCAAGGCGAGCGTTCAATAACGTTTACGTACTCGCATCATCTGTGTTCGTGACTTTCACGAGTGAGCATAGGCGATGCAGACGCATGAATGTTTACACAGAAAATAATGATAAAAAATATATTATATAAGGTGCTGAAACACTTATGTACTGTTTCCACTGTTTCAGTCAAATGAGTACGGTGTGTGGAATAAATATTTTTTTAATGATGAAGAAGACTGTTCCACAACGTTGTTATATTTGCAAATTTAAACTAATTTTACTAGTTGACAACTTAATGGATCTTTCAGCACACCTTCACAAATTTATCTTAGTATGAGAAAATCTGAATCCTTATCAATAACGCTTTTAAATTTTCCTATTCCACACTGATGTTTTTTGCCTTCCGCCGCACATAGATGTAAGTGAACGTCAACCACAATTTGAACAGCACCCACAAACGACATCAAATCATTTTGTAATTTTTCAATTTCCTCCGCTAGTTCATAGTAGTTCTTGCGGATAGCTTCTATTCACATTTTACCTGACTATCTTGATATATTTTTTGGCTTTTCTTGATTGCTTCGGCGTGTCTTAAATCGAATTATAAAACTACCTTCTTTATATCATCAAAATGTTCGCAGTAGTAAACCGCAGCTTTTAACCATATTCGCCAACGCGTAGGAATCAGCAGTGGTGGTTCGGACACTTGAGATACAGATGTGTGAAATTCTTTGTACGTTTTGGGGATTTTAGAGACACTGCCTTCGTATGAGCTATTAAAACATTTACTCGTAGATAACATTTAGGTATCTATTGCGTCACAAGGTTTAAAGCATGGATTTTACATGTTACATGTAACAGATTGCCACTCTCTTCTTTAAGAGATTTGCTTACGGAAAGCTTGTTAGCGCCACCATTACCAAACGTCATTCACAAACATTAAAAGTTGGTTTATTGAAACTTGAAATTTGTTCAATGTGCTCACATCACTTTTAAAGTTGCATCTTTTGGAAGCAAGTGAAATAGAGGATGATGGTTCAGATTCTTCCCTTGTACATACCATCACATTCACCACAGACGTTTTTGCCGATCGGTTGTTTCGTCCACACACAGCCACAATATTTTGTCTTTCAATTCTGCTTTAATTCTTCATTCAACATAGTCACGAGCAGATGGCATACCGTTTCCTATCGATGTGCGACTTCGTAATGTACAGCCGAGATACATACTTGCTCCAGAAGGAGTTAAATGCTTTTTGGTCTAGTAAAGTGAACGGTAGATTACATAGAATAAAATAAACAGTTCTATATTAAATGTTAATTATTTACTGTATCGTTTGCCACGGATTGCAGTATAGTGTTTTATACTTCCTCTTCTTTGCCGAGTTTACTTATAAGATTTGTCGGTACCTGATGCGGCAAGAGGTAGCGCATAATTACCAGTAATCCTTTTAAGTCCTATGAGGTTGAATCGTTAAAGTAATGAATTACTAAATTTCTGCAAATAAACATGATAAGCAGTAAGTGCACGTCTAAAAATTACAATATTTATTAATACACTTACAGGTAAGATATATTCTTACATTAAAACAATGTTGCTTTGGGTCACATCAATTTCCTTAGAAAATAATATTCTTGTGATAACACTCGATAGTTTTGCGGGTATACAAATACGGGATTGTTTCGAACTGAAACAGCTGTTTTAACTCAAGATAATATTTCTCTGTTTGTACTAAACGAGAGATAATTTCTTCTCTACTTAATAAAATCCAATTTCTTCTAATACCGTCTATTACATCACTACCAAGTTTTTTTCTAAATCCTAAAAGGTCGAATCGTTAAAGTGATGGACAGACCATTGCAATTAACTTTTCCTTTTAGCTAGCTTTATGGCGTATTTTACGCTGCAGTATGGCCATGTACTATTATATAAATGCATTCTTTCGTATAGGTACAATATTGTACAACTTTAGTTTTATTATTGTTTTACTAAAATTACTATTTAGCTATGGTAATGATGTCTTAGGAAATTATGTTGCTTGTTATTACTGGATTACTAAGGCAGTAATATTGAGAATCATATAGGTATAATATAGTATAACGGATAGCCGTACAATTATTGAATTTTAAATTCGTAAAACGTATTAGAAGAAAGTTTCCGCTTAATCATATGTAAATTTATTTCAAATCATTATCTAACTGCGTAGATTCAATAGATTTTTGTAAGATGAATACCTTGTATTTTTTGTTTCGCATGCGCGAATTATTCTGACAAACTTGTTTTTATGTTTGAGGTATTATTTTTATGAGTCACTTTTTTGAATGAATAAAGTGACTAGCAATAAGTAGTAGTAAGTATAATGTTGTCCTTGAACTTCGTTTTAAGCTGTCGTCTCTTTTCTTTGTTTCATTTGGGAATATTTGTATTAGATTTGTTTGCTTTGCTGGTGTATGTAGCCTAAAAAGACTATTAAATGTGCAGTCGTCCTTGTTATTAGGCAATATTGTTTTGTGTATGTATAAATAATTATAGAACTAAGTACACGTATATGACGTGCCAAAACATAGATACGACAAACAGAATTACTGCATAAAACACTGATTTATTTTTTTAACATGTTGTAGCAGTAATATGTTAGTACATTAACCAGTAGCGGGCAATGCTTTTGCACTGCTTATGTAAGTGACCGAAAGTAACATGCATCGAGCTCGGTGCGTACCCTGCCGGAAATTATTTAGTTAATAATAATTAATATTAATAAAACAATTTTCGTGGAAATAAGGCTTTTAATAATTTGTTATTTTTTATTTTTTCACATACACGTGTTTCGATAACCTTCTTCAGTGTGAAAATTATTCATTACATTATTCTTATTTCTTAATTTTCTATAACACAATATGCATTTAATTATCATTTATTTTTTTGTTACCTTGTCATTGTACTATTTACCTGGACATCTTATGTACATTAGCAGTAGTTATTAAATACTGAACGTCAAACAATTAATTTTTTTTTTTTTTTGAAACCAAGAAATGAATATACGGACGATACACATTTTAAAATCAATCTTAAGATAGACAGTTACAGAATGACCTCTTATGTTTAGATATTCTTTGCACGGAAAAAGAACCAAGCGACAAACAACTTTTTTGTGTGATATATACAGGTACATATGTTTGAGATGGAGTTATTGAAAATATTTAAGTTGAATTGAGAATATTAATGGGAAATCAATGAATGATAAATTTTTGATAAATTACTTACATCAGTACGATCATTAATGCTATTAGTATCTTTTTTGATATGGATCATTTCGAGTATACTTCGAGTGTAGTAATTTGTTTCTTTAGCTAAGATTTGGGTATTTTCAAAATTAAATTTATGATCGTTTTTAATTTCATGTTTTTTGAGAGCCGTTAAATTAGAGGATTTATGTCCCTGTATTCTATTCTTTAAGTATTGTTTAGTTTGCCCAATATATGTACTGTTGCAATTGTTACATGGAATTTTGTAAACAAGATGGGTGTTCATGTGAAATGGCGTTTTTGATTTTAATTTTGTATATAAACTAGCGAGATTACTGAATTTTTTGTGAGCTATTTTAATATTTACTGATTTGAAGAATTTATCAAGTTTTTCTGATAAAGAGTGGACATACGGGATAGCAATATATTTAGGATTATTTTCATTTTTTGATTGCATTTTTTTATTATTTTGTGATTTATTTTTATTGTAAAAACAATGTAATCTTTCTTTTAAAATTTTATCTATAAAGTGTTGTGGATACTGATTATCAATTAATAAAGATTTAATTTTTAGTAAAATTTCTTGTCTAAATTCTGGAGTAGTTAGCCTGATGCCTCTATCAAAAAGAGCAATAGCTACATTTTTTTTGTGGGAAAGAGGTTGTAGAGAATCGAAGTTTATATATCTACCTGACGCAGTAGGTTTGCTATACCATTTAGTTAGAATAGTGGTATTTGATTTTATTAAAGTCATATCAAGAAAATTTATAGAACGATTTTTCTCAATTTCAAGGGTGAATTGTAAACTTGGATGAAATTGGTTGAATTGGTTAAGTAATTGATCTATTTTGTCTTTTGGTAATATAACAATACAATCATCCACGTAACGTTTGAATAATTTTGGTTTAAAATCTAGTTGTGCAATTACATTTTCTTCAAGAAATTCTAGAACTAATTGCGCAATAACACTAGATATTGGGGCACCCATAGCTACTCCGTAAGTTTGCATATAAAACTCATCATTGTACTGAAAGTATGTTGACGTAAGGGTCAATTCTAAAGCACTCTTGAATTCGTTTAAAGTTATGTCAGTATGCTTAGAAATTTCGTTCCATTTTTTATCAATTACTAAATTTACCAGATCTATAGGTATATTAGTGTAGAGAGAGATTACATCTAGTGAAATTAAATAATCATTACTTTCAATATTGATCCCATTGAGTGTGTCTTTTAATTCAATCGAATTTTTAATATAATAGTCATTTTTATTGACAACATTTGAAATTGGTTTTGCTAAATATTTTGATAAAGCATAGAAAGGGCTTTGTATACATGATACAATTGGTCTTAAAGGAATGTTGTTTTTATGCAGTTTTGGTAAGCCATATATTTTAGGAGGTAATGCATTATTTATTTTTAAACTGTTGGCAGTTTGAGGGGAAATAATATTCTTTTTTTCCCAATCATTAATTAAGGTATTGTTCTTTTTTTGGTAGTTGTTAGTGGGATCTGTTTTTAGTTTTTTGTATGTTTTTTCATCTTGTAGTAAGTTCATCATTTTTTTTGTGGTAATCATTACGATCAATAATGACAGTTTTGTTACTTTTATCAGGCTTTAATACCATGAGGTGTTTATTTGTCTTAAGGAAGTTTTTTGTGAGAGAAATATCTTTGTATAATAATTGGGTTCTTTGATCTTTTTTCTTGTTGCTGAGTGAGTTTCTGTGGTTGGTGATAATGTTAACAACTTTTGATCTAATATTGTTTTTTGTATTTTCACCCATATGTTTTATACCGTTTTCTATATTGGCTATAATTTCGTTAGTAGGCATTTCTTTTTTATTTTTAATTTCAAGGCCAAAATTTGGACCTAAATTTAAAATTTTTAGAATGTTATCTGGAATGTTCGTATCTGATAAATTGGTTACCCAATTTTTGTTGAATGAATTATTTTTAGTTTGAGAACAAAGTTTTTTTAATTTTTTCCGTTGTTTTTCTTTAAGTTTATTAAATTGAACGTCATTATTGGATCTAATACATTGTATAACATTGTTGTAGTCATTTTCCGGCAAAGAATCTCTCAACTCACATTCAAATTTTACAATATCATTTTTCATATGTTTAGTACTTTTGTAACAATCAGTAATAAGAGAATTCAGTAGTGAGCGTTTAAAATTATTTAACTTTGAAATAAATTTCGTGTTTATATTTTTATCTTCTATTTTTATATGTGAAGTTTTAAAGTTTAAAAAAGATGGTGAAACGTCAAGGTTTTTACATTTTACTAAGAAAATTTGCCTATTATACATTTTACTATGATTATGGTATATCTTACTAAGTTCCTTGCAAGTATTGGCGATGTCCCCTCCGTGTAGATCTTTGATTCTTCTGAAATTAATTTTGTTGTTGAATTCCATTTTTTCATCCATGGAGTAATTTATGTGCTATTTTTTTTGTAGCCTTTCAGTTTTATTAATAAAACAATTTTCGTGGAAATAAGGCTTTTAATAATTTGTTATTTTTTATTTTTTCACATACACGTGTTTCGATAACCTTCTTCAGTGTGAAAATTATTCATTACATTATTCTTATTTCTTAATTTTCTATAACACAATATGCATTTAATTATCATTTATTTTTTTGTTACCTTGTCATTGTACTATTTACCTGGACATCTTATGTACATTAGCAGTAGTTATTAAATACTGAACGTCAAACAATTAATTTTTTTTTTTTTTTGAAACCAAGAAATGAATATACGGACGATACACATTTTAAAATCAATCTTAAGATAGACAGTTACAGAATGACCTCTTATGTTTAGATATTCTTTGCACGGAAAAAGAACCAAGCGACAAACAACTTTTTTGTGTGATATATACAGGTACATATGTTTGAGATGGAGTTATTGAAAATATTTAAGTTGAATTGAGAATATTAATGGGAAATCAATGAATGATAAATTTTTGATAAATTACTTACATCAGTACGATCATTAATGCTATTAGTATCTTTTTTGATATGGATCATTTCGAGTATACTTCGAGTGTAGTAATTTGTTTCTTTAGCTAAGATTTGGGTATTTTCAAAATTAAATTTATGATCGTTTTTAATTTCATGTTTTTTGAGAGCCGTTAAATTAGAGGATTTATGTCCCTGTATTCTATTCTTTAAGTATTGTTTAGTTTGCCCAATATATGTACTGTTGCAATTGTTACATGGAATTTTGTAAACAAGATGGGTGTTCATGTGAAATGGCGTTTTTGATTTTAATTTTGTATATAAACTAGCGAGATTACTGAATTTTTTGTGAGCTATTTTAATATTTACTGATTTGAAGAATTTATCAAGTTTTTCTGATAAAGAGTGGACATACGGGATAGCATTTCCGCATGCGGATGTTCCTTGGAAACATCTTTATGTTGGTCCATTGCTGGGCCAAAAAACAAAAACATTGTAAAAAGTATGGGTGTATTACAGGTTTTGTCCCAGTATCGGGCCATCACCTTAAAAATAAGAGATTTGCAATCTAAATTTTCATTGGACCAACAAAGATATGCCAACATCGTCATTCTCCCGTCAACAACGTCAGTGGCCCGGCTGTCTCCCGTACTTCTGGTATATGGATTGTATGGCTATTAACTTTGCAATTTGAGATAATTCACACTTTGATTGATTATTTGCAACTACTTTAAGAATGTCTGTCTGGAGGGAGAGGTTCAAATGAGTGCATATACATAAATGTTTCGGTTAGAGAGCTTAGCGAAAATAAATTACTAATTCTAATCCTTTAGTTTTGTGTATAGAGATCAGATAGCTCGAGAGAATATAATATTTGTCATGGAATTTCACATCGAATAAATTTCCATCGATTCATATACTATTATATATATCATATACTATAATATAGTATATTTATGCCGTGCATACAATGTGTGTCATTTTGCGAATTTTCACGGGATGCGCTATGTGTAGTATAACCATCTGCGCCGATACTATGCGGTCGCTTTTAGTTTTGGCACCACCGATAGCATCGATTAAACAAACTAAGAGACTATGTCTTTCAGAAAATTAAAATGGGCAAATAACTATTGATTTTGGAAGAATATAATCACATATTATCTCGGTGTTTTTAAAATATATGAGTATGTATATTGTGTTAAATAGAAACTAAATAAAAATCAGAAAAGCCAAATATACGAAATACAAAGGAAATGTTGAAATGGAGTTAACTTATCAAAAATGTGACAACAGAATTTTGTTTCTCGACGTTCTTATGTACATACACCACCAGAAAGAAAGATTCAACCAAGCCGACAGAAAATAAGTTCGATAGATTTTAAATACTATTTGAAATTTATTTAAAAAATGTTTCAAAACACAAAAGAAAATAGCTTTTGAATACTTTTGTTGGACCAAAAAAAGAGTATATCATCATCCAGTGATTCTCAAAATTAAAAAATGGTTAACTGCTTACAAGTATTATTTGGTGAATTAATTACTTAAGAAAAACACTGAGTATTTGCACACATCATCATTTGCTCGTTCTGTCTAATACTTTAGAGGGGTCTCTCACAATTTCCCTTTTTTTTAATATGAGCGATGTTAATAATATTTTTTTAATATATACTTTATTTGCAAGAGTGACCTAATTTCTGAGAAAGTAGAGATTTGCATTGCCTATTGGTTTTTACAACATAATAGCATAAATAATTCGGTCATCGGTCGAGTAAGTATACATACATACTTCTCTACACTTATATGACGAAAGAGAAATTTATGTAGTTTGGTTCGTGGAAAAAGAGAAACTCTCATTTTATATTTATCATTTCAATAGTTAACAATAAGCGAAGTTAAGATATGTTTTCATTTGATATTTGTTAAGCATCTTTTCTATTTTGAACAAAAAGAAACCAAAAGCACTTCTAATATATTCTGTTTCAACCACCTATAATTTGGACCCAAATAATATTTAAATTTTTATTTTAATATCTGGTTAAATTACTTAGTACCTACTTACTATATACATTTGACAGACAAAAGACGCAATGATTCTGTAAGTGCGTGTAACTAATTTAAGCATTTGCAATATTTGACATTTACCTAAAATGGATCAGAAGCACGTGAAATATAATTAGTGGTATTTAATTTAGAATATATATACAGGGTGGTACATTCAAGATTTAATTGTAATTCATTCTGGATTTGCTATTAGTTTTGCAACAGAAATTACTTTCACTATAGAAGAATTAGTTAATATGATATTGCTACTATGCAACTGTCAAAAATACCTACTATTGGCCTGTAGAGTATATATGTACTTAACGACAATCCCGACATCCAGAACACAAAAGAAAGCCAAGACATCAAGTCCAAATACAAAAGTTAACGTTTTGACAGAAATGACAGTTACTATTCACTTGTTAAGTTATACAGCGTCTTTATTAAAATTTTCTAACTGGATGAGTTTAGCTATACGTAGAAAATCTCAGAAAATTACATTTACGAAAAATTTGTTCGAAAAAGCGCAGTTTTGACAATATTTTGGCAAGTACTAAATGTGTCTTCGTTTACACGGAGCATCATTTGAACACCTATTGTAGTCATACTTAACAATTTTAGATTAGCAGTATTTTTCCTTGTCATTGAATCGGTGTAAAATTCTTATGCTCGTTGCCTACTAAATAAATATATTTTTATAGTTTGCTTATTACTAATTACATTCGTTGTTGCATGATCACTTTAAATCTAACAAATCTCAAAATATTGTATTTGCGGGGAATTTGCTTAAGCCGTTAGTCAAAAGGGTAAAGTGTATGGTATTTTTAGAAAGCATATAAAGTTCTCTTTAACATACGAAAATAATATGCGCAGGATGTTTCATTTGAATAAAACCAAGTCTGGGATTTACAAAACTCGATCATCCTGTGTAATGACGAATAATTTCAAGTTAAGTGTAGGCCAGTATTTTACTCAACAATTTAGCGCATTTAGGGTGGATTTATCAATGTGAGGATAAAAGTGTTAGTTAAGTAACTGACATTGCTAATTGGCAGATAAAATTTAGCAACTACAATGCTTTATCTTGCAGATAACTTCTATTTAATACTCAATAAACGTTTTATTGTAATTATCTTACGAATAAATATATATTTATATATATATATCTAATATTTATCCTCACATTGATAAACCCACCCTTAGTGATATACTTAGCTTTTAGTATTTATTTCCGGTTCTTGTAAAAAAATGCACGTTTTTTCGACTTTAATTGCCTTTCTCTCAGTAACTATGTGTTTCAGAGCCAACTAAAATCATATCAAATTGTTTGTAGTAATTAGCAAAATTGATTGTAATATTTTAATACCGAGTGTATCATTACAAAATATGGTTCATCGCCGACTGCTACCATCACCCTGTACTTATAAAGAAAATATTTTTAAAACGTAACCCATGTATATACAAGAGTATAATAGATAAAAGTCCAACAAAGTCGAGAATAAAAAAAAAATGAATATAGGGAACAATTAAAGTATAAATTGTAGTTGGACAATTAAATACAAGCATTAGAAAAATATATTAACTGGAAACCAATTACTGTTGGTATCTACTTGGTTATTATTTAAATTGACATAATAAAGCTGACAATAGCATAGTATGATATTTTGAATATATCCACAGAATTAGTTTGTATAGGAAATAGTTCTGACAGCATGGAAGGTTCTTCTTGTATAGGAAACAGTTCTGGCAGCATAGATAGTTCTTCGTCATAGAAGATAAATAAATACTACAGAATAATAACAAAAAACTTTTCTGTTTAGAAATATAATAAATAATTTAGATCTTATAACCACACTGGTCTGATAAGAATTATGACCATTATGGACTCTTATCATTGCACAAAGCTATTGGTGCCTACCGCTGCCGTACATTTTTCTGTAACGATTGGTTGTATTCATGAAAATATTTTATCTTTACATTTGACGCCAATCGTTTATATATACAGTTGTAGTCAACTAGTTAAGGCTCTGTATAGCAGGTGCATTAATTTTCAAATTATATTATTTAGTATCTGTTGTGTATTTATTTACAGAACCAAGAAATGCTACAATAAAAAGGTAAAATATTCAAAAATGGTATAATTAATTTTAATTAATTTTTAATTTAGTATTCTAACACTGCTAACCACCTAAATATTGGCTATTTTATAAATGCTTAAATGTCTTATCTCTTCTTAACATATTTCTGAATAGTTGAGCGTAGATTTTCACGACCGTTGTTTACTGTGTTGAAGACTTCCGGGTGTTGTCGTGTTGTCGCGTAGATAAGTTTGCACTTGACGTTTCGCTGATCATGCTGTCAGCTTTTACAGAAGGTTTCTAAAAACTATCTGTAAAGATAATCTTTAGACTAAAGTCTTTAGAAACCTTCTGACACTTGAAAGACTTCAACACAATATTTTTTAATGCCCATTGTCTTATATTATTTCTTCACCTAATTGACATAATTAGCTGCAATGCTTGCTTATTACACCTAACCAACTTCTCATATAACAAATGTTTAAATAGTATTGTTATTAAACGATTTTTCTTCTTATTTTTAGCTATTTCATAAACTCTGCTGCAACGGATACTACTAGTCTTATTCTTTTATCACCAAATAAGCAGTCAATAAAATAATATTCAACTGACAATACACAATTAATTACACAGCCACACACAAAAAAAATTGAGCCTGAGGAGGAGACCATGTTTACTATGTCTTTGGGATTGTTGAATCCGAATTTGAAATTAATCGGTATTAATATATTTTCCAAAATATTTGTGTATAGTAACTACAATATGTATAGTAATAGCAAACAGTAACAAACAAAAACAAATATTTTAAATAAAAGAGGATACATAGAATACATAGAACCTAACTAAAATAATCTGTTCCTTAACTGTTTAAAAGATTAAGTTCAGTTTTTACTTATATGATGAAATATATAGGGTGTTTGAAATGAAATTTGATTTTAGAAATAAAATACCTCATTGATTTTTGAACGTTTTAATAAATTAAACTTACAAGTATAATTACTAATATTTGGAAATTACACCTTAAAAATAATTTCACCTAAATGTTGCCCTTGATATCTTGTGCACTCATCTAAACTATGCCGTTGATTTAGAATACCGCGCTGACACAGTGCTACAGAGATGGCGATCATTTCTTCCCGTATTCGGTCTTTAAGTTCATTTACATTCGCCGGAGGATGTATAAACACCTTACTTTTAAGGTAGCCCACAAAAATAAATCCAGTGGTGTCAAATCTCAGCTTCTTGCAGGCCAATCAGTGTCACTCCTATGCGAAATTAATTTTTCAGGGAAAAACATTCTTACTGTCTCTAAAGCTTCATTCGCAGTATGGCTTGTAGCGCTGCCCTGCTGAAACCATGTGCGATTATCAAACTCTTCAAACGCTTGTAATACTGGTCCTAAATAATTGCGAATCATCGAAGAATATCGTTGTGTATTTACTGTGATTGATTGTCCTTGATTATTCTCAAAAAAATACGGACCATCATGCATCAGAGTAGCACAATTAAGACGGCTACAGTGATCATCATTCTTCAAAGCTTGAACCAACTGGATCTTATAAGCATGGTAATGTAAATCCTTTTTCAAAATTCTATGAAGACTGGACCGGTTTAAATGTAAAGAAGCGCATGTTTTCGAATGGTGGCAATAAAAATAGTCTGACACTGACAGTTTGCCCAAGATACATAAAACAAAATCAAAGTCATCCTTTACATGAATAGGATCATTACTTGCTACATATTTCTATACATTCTATTTCTTCTCAATCTCCCAGGAAACTAACAAACTGATTATTCAATTAAACGCAAAGCACAAAGCATATGACAAAATCGGGCTTAAAAATACGTATTTCTTTTTAATGAAGAGCTCTAGCTCATATTTAATGTAAAAACCTCATTAACCTTTATTGCAATAATTTAAAATTTTCTCTACTCCAAGTTAAAATAAAAATTATTTTAACCAAAAAAATGACTGTAAAATGAGTGTAGTCACAACCGAATGAAATGAATTAGTTTTAGTTTAAAACCTTTTTCTATAACTTTTTTCGGAGAATCGTTATAAATAAATACATTATTAAACTAAATGCAGAAGAATATGAAAGCAATATGTGTGTATAAATACTTGGAAAATCTCCTAATAAAGATATCCCGGTGTAATGATCGAACTGTAGTATTTATTCTTCAGCCTCTGCACTTATGCGTTAACCAAGTTATAAATAGAACCTGACGAAAGAATGGAAGTTACTTCGGGATTCCCAGCTATAATACGTTCCCGGCTATAAGAAAAGTCACGATATCAAAACGTGCTGTGTAAAATATTATATATTTTATGAATATTAAGTATCTCTATATGAATTCTACATACTATAATAATAAACAAAAATTTATCTCCAATTTATATACAGTACTATCTGTAGGCCCATAACTGGTGTTCTGTTTAACCCCAGACGCAATTAACTTTTGTCACACTTTCTTAATTGATACAAGTAGCAAATTATATATGTATATTATATAAAACGCTTTTAAATTTTGTTCATAATTTGTACCGGCGTAAACTTGGCAACGCGCTATCCCAGCAACGCTTCCTATACCAGTGGCAACCAAACTGTTGGAACTATGTTCGCGAAAAAATTCGTGCGGCCTAAATCACATGTTTTCACAACAATTTGATTAAGCAGAAATGCTCCCTATATGATAGGCTTACAAAGCTACCCCGTTAATCCAATGTCACCCCCGTCGTAACAACGTGAGGAGGGGAGAAATAGCATAATATGGTATGTAAGCGTAAAAAAAAAATTCGTGTTGCCGAAACGAAGTGTTGTCACATGAATTTGATTATGCGAAAATGTTCCCTATATGCTAGGCTTTCAAAACTATCCAGTCAATCCAATGTCAGCCCCGTCGTAGCGGAGTGGGAAGGGGAGAAATAGCATAATGTAGTACGTATGTACCTGCGAAAAAAATACTCGGGCTGTCCCAATGGAATTTTGTCAATTCAATTTTTTTTTTAGTTGGGAATATTCTCTAGTTAGTGTTCTTTCAAACTCGCATCGTGGATGCAATATCTAGCACGTTTCGGCGGGGGTAGCGAGAAGTTACTTAAAGTTAGCATGGACTGCTACCTAATATAGTCTCAAACATATTCCACATGTTTTGAGCAGCGTCATATCATTAATATCTGTGAAAGGACTTTGTTTTACATACTGCTGAAAGAACTATATCATGAAGAGTCCGCAGTTGTGGGAATCTTTTTGTTTAATATATTTCAGAGGTTCATAGGATTATCGCACACACCCTTTGTCGGTATCGCATTGTACGTATGAATTATATTGGGCGATAAACCGCTCCAGTGCGTAAAGTAATTCACTGTAAGTTTTTTTTTGTTATAGAAGGCTTTAGCGGATCAATATAGACAAATTTACTATTTTTTTAGTATATAATATTTCCAATGCAGCGTCACTGGTCGATTGAAGAGAAGCTGCTTCCTCGGATGCTTTACAAGCCGTTAATCTTTTCAAGTGACTGCCGGCAAAGCTTATCTGTTTAACTGGCAGTTTCTTCTGCTAAGTTTTCTCTCTTAAGTCAATTGTATTCTGACTGTTAGCCTCCTCGGTATCTCTAGTGTTTAAAATATTTAGGGACAAGTTAGTCTTTGGTTTGCCTAAAGTGATTTCTTTATGGATAGCCAGCACTCTTGCTCTTATTTTCCTCATCACACGATTACATTTCTGCTTGGGGTGGCTATCCAGAATTTCATTTTTTACGGTGGAATGCCAGTTTTCCACATTCGCGTTGCTTACTATGACTATTTCCTGAGGTAAAAGTAAACCGGACTATAAAGGTAGGTATGGTATGTACTTTTTCATTATCGTCTTTAGAAAACTTTTATTGTGATACAGATTTTTTTCATTACTTACGGCAGTACTATTTAGCTGGGATATTATATCTTCCATTCTGTTTTAGTATTTTATACAAAAAGGGCTATTAGCGTAGACTGAACCCTCAAAGTTGTCGTCAGTTAGTCAACTCGTCTTCGTCAATCATAGTTTCGGCGCTTTCTTCTAGTTCTTCATGATCTTCGAACGCAGTTACTATAGTAGCTCTTTCAGCCCATATTTCACTTGTTTACTATTGTTTTCTGAATATAATATTTTCACCAAGCGATCAAACCAAATGTCAAACTGCTCAATTGTTCTAAAATTGAAGCTCACAGCCATAATTTCTTTTAAGAATTTTTGGATTTTTTTATTGGGCTCGCATTTCAACATCTCCACATATAATTTTAAAGTAATTGCTAACACATATGTTTACCAGAGTCATATTGCCGAGCATTTTTTAAGATGGCTTTGTCTGAAGAATGTACAACGTTGTAGGTATTATTTAAATAGCAAGTTATGTCTGTTTAGTTCCAAAAAAGCTTGAACAGCTCCAGTCTGTAATAACCCTACTGAAAATAGGCCACTTGTTCTTTGTTTTAATGGCGAAATATTTAAATTTCGCCAGCCATGTGCCAATGGTTACGGAGTCGTGGTCACAAGTGTGCATTTCGAGAATGGGTAGGATACGTCCTTTAATGCTTACAGCAGCAGCATAATATAAAATTCGTTTCGGCATATTTGGAGGATTTCGGGCAACGTTGCATGTGGCGTCAAGGAGGAGAATTGGTAGCGTGCTTTTATTGCGAATAATTTCCCTAACAAGTTCCACTTGCTTTTTGCTAAATATATATATATAGTAAATGGTTGGCCGACCATCTTTATGTAACCACCATTTTTCCTCCGCATTAACAACATATCGATTATATTGTCCTTATGTCTATCCAAAGCAGCCAATTTCTCCGATCCAGTCTTATTACATTGTCACTGTTGATATTTTGCAGATTTCCTGCTATAACTGAAGGGGAAGATGCTTTTTGAATCCTATTATATTCTGCTTTTATAAGTCTTACATGTTCCAGTTCCCTCTCCGCCATTTTTCTTTCTTCGCCTTTGAGCTGTCTGGTTAGCTTTGTGGAGTGAAAATAGTCTCTCGAGGTACTAAACACTGTGACCAAATGTTCGGAATATTATCTATTGTTATTATAAATTTCTTGCAATTGCAATTTCTTCCAATGTGATGGCTACAGTAGGCATATATTTTATACTGATCTTTCGCCTTTATATGTCTTTTGTTCTTAAAGTTTATTACGCAAACAATATTGAAGACATTCAAGTTTTTGCTTAGCAAGTATGTCCATTTTCCGGGAGTAAGGCCACCGTTGTTGTATTGATCCAAATTCGTTTACACCTACTATAAACATAATCCTTCCGGAAATTTGCAATTCCTGTAATTCGACGTCTTAACCTGTGTTACTTCTAAATTAAGTGCACCCATAAGTAATATATCTCTGCCATTAATATTTTTAGGAACTGCAATAATCGAATCTTGAAATAAGTCACTCTCCTCCGATTTTTTTTTCTATGTTGCTTTTTTCTAGATTCTCTATGAAAGAGATTTGCGGAGAATCCAATTGTTTCCAGACATTTGCTTCTACTGCACTTTTGTTGGAATTATCTGTGAAATATTTTTCAGTCGCTCCGTAAAAGCTTGTTTGTTCTGAATCATTTATTTCTACACGACTTTTTTCAAAGTTATCTATGATAAGTTTTTCGGCAATTTTCAGAACGTTCGGTTGTTCTGCATTCGACGGCAAGTTGAAACCATCCGTCGTAACAGCTTCTGTGGCATTTGTTGTAGGATCCAGCTTTCCACTTCTTATTAAAATGTTTGATTTAATAATTATTTCCTTGACGCAATATGACTGTGCAGTTTGGGGGTCGGTATTCGTTTTGTCTTTCAGAGTAAGTACATCAGAGCCGCCAGAAAAAGATTTACATCAGTTAAGTTTTCTCTCGGGCGAGTGTAACTGCCGCGCTAGACTTAGGCAAGCTCTAACATAAAGTTTAACAAATTCAGTATTATGCAATGATATGTAGTTCATGATATTAGTCCTTTGCTATATCGATAGCTACTATTATGTAATTTTTCAAACTTTTATGACAACACTTCGTTTCGACAACACGAACTTTTTCTTACGCGCATATATCATATTATGCTATTTCTCCCCTTCCCACTACGTTACGATGAGGGTGACATTAGATTGGCTGGATAGTTTAGAAAGCCTATCATATAGGGAACATTTTCGCATAATCAAATTCTTCGTTTCGGCAACACGTTTTTTTTTCTTATACGTATATACCATATTATGCTATGTCTCCCCTTCCCACTCCGCTACGACGGGGGTGACATTGGATTTACTGGAGTAATTTACTAGTTTTGAAAGCCTATCATATAGGGAACATTTCTGCTTAATCAAATTGTTGTGAAAGCACGTGGTTTGGGCCGCACGAATTTTATTCGTGAACCTTGTTCAAACAGTTTGGTTACCATCGGTATACGAAGCGTTGCTGGGATAGCGCGTTGCCAAGTTCACGTCGGTATAATTTGTACTGTTAAACCTTCTTTTGCGACAAAAGGAAAGATGTCACGAAAATTATACTTATTTACCCATTTTCTTTTTTTCTCGCGAAGCCAAATTTAACTGCATACATAAGATTTAAAAAAAGGTAAGAATTGTTCTATAGAGCATGAAATTTTCTGACAAAAATTGAGTTGTGGTTATCAATTTATTAAAAGATCTGACAAATGTTTTATTTAAAAAATATTTGTTAACTATATAACAACTAATAATAAATAATATTGATTGCACCACATTTTAAAAAGTTATTAATATTTTCATGCTCTTGATTAGTTATTTCTTTCGTATAGTGTTATTTATTTCATGGTATTCGGTAAATTGCGCATGACTGAGTAATTTGAATTAGTTTTTGAGCGGGAAAGAGGAACGTCATTTAACTGACTCATTCTGCTCAAGCCGTTTAAGATGGCATTGTTTTACACGATACAGTTACTATTCAGTTATTTTGCAGTGCTGCTCTTTTGTGGTGTGTATGAGAAAGTATTCTCTACAACATTTAATCTAAACTGACACACTATATAATAATAACCTCAAGGTTGACGCCGAGTTCGTTTTTTCATCTGTTGTTATTGCCGATGTGTAACGGATAATACCTAAATGACATAGACAGCACATCTTGCGGTTCTGACAAAATCAATAAAATGTGTTGTCCTACAATATTACCATATATTACCTATATCATTTATGTATGTTTAACCGAGAACATTTTACCTGGTGAATGGCGACGAGCTATTGTTCTACTTTTACCTAAAGTTTCCAAACCAGAACACTATACAGACCTTAGACTAATCAATTTATTGCCAACTGTATCTAAAATTTTCGAACGTGTAGTAGCTAATCAATTAACACTATATTTCTGCTATAAATATTCTGGCGCAAACGTAATCTTTGTGGTGCATACAGTTATGAAACAGCCTGTTAGAAGTAACAGAGAACATATTGATAGCCAATGATAACAGGTTGAGTACGTGTCTCGTATTGCTAGACTATAGCATTGTAAATAATGAATTGGTTTTATCCATTTTGAAATGTATTGCTTCTACAGATGGCGTACGGTCGTACTTGAGTAACAGAGTACAATCTGTGAAGATACGTGATTCACTTGATATTAAGCAGGGTGTGCCACGTTCGTCTCGGAATCACTTTTGTACACAATGTACATCTATAATCTCTTGTCTTGTTTAAAACACTACTGTTGAAAATCTCTTTATTGAGTATTTTAAAAATGAATTTTACACGGCAGATACTTTTGTGACATATATACGCAAACTGTCATATTCAAGACTTACTTCAATACGCACTTGATTTAAAGTTACACTGTCCATATATTTTTCTTTTAAATATCAACACTTCCTCCAAAAGAAAAATAGTTCTAAATAACATTTAAAATCATACAGATGTAACTTTCAGCACGCCAATCCTTTCACGCAGCATCTCGTATCGGACTTTCTCCAATGGCTTCGTAAGTAGATTAGCCAACTGGTTAGTACCATCGATGTGTTCTAATCCAAGATCTCCATTCAAAAATCTTTTCCTGACATAGAAGTGGCGGACCTCTATTTGCTTTGATTTTTGATGATACGCTGGATTCTTGGACAACTTCACTGTACTAGCATTGTCGATGTAGAGTGTAGGAGGTTTATCTTGACTGGCAATTCCAGTTAATTCAATCAACAACCTTTTCAACCAGATCAGCTCCTTTGCTCCTTCACTTGCTGATATTATTTCTGCTTCCATGGTAGATGTTGCTACTGACTTTTGCAATTGACTGGTCCATGATACAGCTCCATGGTTGAGAATAGCGACGACACCTGTTGTTGAACGTCTCGTGTCCTTGTCACCGGCGTAGTCAGCGTCACTGTAGACCTTTAGTGCCTCAATCGATAACTATATTCAAGCCGACAAGTGGTACTGCGACAGTGGAGCTACCAATCATGTCACTACGAATAAACAATATTTTGTATCGTATTCAAAGTTCGCTGTTCCTCAGAAGATTTCGCTTGGAAAACGAGGTGTAAGCATGCTAGCTCATGGAGAAGGAACTGTGGAAATTCAAGTGCGTTTGAATAATGTCTGGAAAAATGCTGAATTACAAAATGTTCTTTATGTTCCTGAAGCAAGTGCACATTTGTTCTCCGTGAAAGCAGCCGCACGAAAAGGTTTTTATACAAAACTTGATGATAAAATTGTAAAAGTTAAAGACAAAGTCACAGGAAAAACGATGATGACAGGATATGTCAGCCGTGGTCTATACGTACTTGCGTTGTAAAACCTGCACAACCTATTCAAGTAAATTTGGTGACATCGTCGGACACACTACAAATTTATCACGAGAGATTTGGCCATCAACATAAACAACAGGTGAGAAGCGTCTTGAAGAAGATGAACATCAAGGTGGAAGGGTGCAACGAAGAATTCTGCGATGGATGTGCATTGGGAAAAATGCATCGATTACCATTCAGGAATCGAGTGAACAGACCAACAGCTATTGCTGAGCAGATCCACGCCGATGTGAATGGACCCATGTCTACGATGTCTCTCGGAAAAGCGCGGTACTACGTGTGCTTCAAAGATGATTTCAGCAAGTTTCGCCGAGTTTTCTTTTTGAAGCAGAAAAGTGAGGTCAGCACCATCCTGAAACAGTTTTTGAATGAAGGCAAGACAAATGACCATGTTATCAAACAGTTCAGGTGCGATGGAGGAAAAGAGTTCTATAACAAGAAAGTGTCTGAATTGCTAGCAGAAAGAGGTATAGAGCATTGCATTGTTCCACCTTACACACCACAGCAAAATGGTGTTGCCGAACGTGAAAACCGCACCATTGTGGAATGCGCACGTTCTATGCTCAATTCTAGCAAGTTGCCAAAAGAACTGTGGGCAGAAGCATGTAATACTGCCACATATCTTTTGAATCGCACTGGGAAGTCTTCCATTCAAAACAAATCTCCATATGAACTGTGGTATGGACGATCAGTAGGAAACTTAAATCATCTGAGAATTTTTGGTACTGAATGCTACGTGCATGTAAACAAGAATTTCCGATCAAAATTTGACGACAAGGCTGTTCATGGACATCTAGTTGGGTATGTGAACGACACAGACGGATTTAGGATCTGGATTCCTTCTCAGAAGAAAATCGTACTAAGTCACGACGTAAAATTCAAACCTGAAGTTGTTTGCAATCTGCGCACCGGCATTGCAGAGTTTGAAGTTCCATGTGAAGAAACCTTGCCCGATGTGAACAGGACCGAAGCAGTCAGGACGAGAGCATAGAAGATATCATTGAAGAAGAATCCGATACGGCATCATGTTCCGGAGGAACTCAAGTATCAGATGAAGAAGAAAAAGACACCGAACATGATCAAAAGAGACGAAAAGGCAAACGTGAAAAGAAGAAACCAGGATGGATAACTAGTGGAGATTATGTGTATATGACTGGATCTCCTATCACCAGTTGCAAGGATCCAAATTCATATTCAGAAGTATTGCAGTCTAGCGATAAAAATCAGTGGCTGAAGGCTATTCATGAAGAATTGCAGTCTCTAAATGAGAATAGTACTTGGGTATTAGTTAATCGTCCAAATGGTGTACAAGTTTTGCAGATTCGATGGGTATTACGTCAAAAAATTGCAGACGACGGAAAAGTTCGCTTCAAGGGTCGACTGCTGGCCAAAGGATACGTACAAAAGCAAGGTATTGACTATGAAGAAACATTCAGCCCTGTTGCACGTTATGATACCATTCGAACCTTGTTAGCAATAGCCGCTGCAGAAAAATTGAAGCTTGACCAATTTGATATCGAAACAGCCTTCTTGAATGGCGTGCTCGAAGAAGAAGTATATATGGAACAACCGGAAGGTTTTGATGATGGTACTGGCCGAGTATGTCTACTGAAGAAGAGTTTGTATGGCCTCAAACAAGCACCACGTTGCTGGAACAAACGTTTTGTAGACTTTATGAAGAAAGCTGAATTTCAAAACAGTGATGCAGATCCATGTCTCTTCTACCGCAGAAACAACAGCAAATGTTTGTATGTCGCAATCTACGTTGATGATGGTTTGGTTGTGGGCAGTGACAAAACAGAAATTGAAGAATTTTTGAAAATGTTGCAGCTGCAATTTCGTACAACTAGAGGGTCTCTCAACAATTTCTTGGGTATGAAGATAAAGCAAAATGAGGACGGGTCAATCGCAATGAATCAAGAGGACTATACAAAGAAAATTCTAGAAAGATTTGGAATGGCTGAGTCGAATGGAGTCTCTACTCCAATTGGACGCGAAGAGAGTAACCTTGAGGACAAAATCACTGCGAAAATTTCTTATCGCGAAGCAGTAGGATGTCTACTGTACTTAACTACAGCCTCACGTCCAGACATTGCTTTTGCAGTGAACAAAGCAGCTCGAGCTATGGAAGATCCTACAGTTCAAGATTGGAATCGAGTGAAACGTATATTTAGATATTTTAAGAATACAGTAGACTATGGAATTATATACGGGAAGAATGAGGCAAACACAAGACAAAAAAGCAGTTTTGTTTTCGTACTGATTCTTTTTCACAGGACACTCTGCTGCCCAATTACCTAACTGCTTGCATTTATGACAGGGAAATTTCTCTTTTGCACGTTTAATATTTTTCTTCGATTTTTCACCATTGCCACTTTTATTTTGCTGATTCTCTCTCTTAAAATCACCGCGGACAACAAACGCAGCTGATTCCACCATGCTTTGGTCACGCAATTCAATCGTGCATAATTTTTCAATCAACAAATTCACGCTTTGATTTGCCGACGGAATTGTGTCCCACAAACCTTTAAAATTGTCATACTCTTTCCCGAGCGTAGATAAAATTCTACGATTTAAAATTCTTTCGGACAAAACATTTTTCTTGTGCTTTTTCAAGTCGTCGTTTAAATCCACGAAAAGCTTCTGCAACTTCGCAACATGTGTGCTGATATCTTCTTTGTCGTCACGATGAACACGAAAAAAGGATTCGATCAACATGTATAATCGTTGCGTACTGCTACGTTCGAATCGCGCACATAATTTGTCCCAAATTTCACTTGCGTGAACGCATGTTAACACGAGCTCGGCAACAGATTTTCCTAGTGCACCTGCTAACAAACTTGCTGCTTTCGCATCATCCTTGAACCACTGTTAACGCACGGCCTTTTGTTCTGCAGTCGCGTTTTCCTGTAGTTCAGGACACTCACGTGTTCCGTAGACAATGTCTTCAAGTGCATACGCCCGAAATAACATAGACACATGCCATTTCCATTGCGCCCAATCTTCAGGCCCTTCGAGTTTATCCACTTGTATTTTATACTCACTACTACCGGTAGCCATTTTTAAAACTCACACAAAATTTAAATCGGCACGAGTTTACAAACTTTCCCCGGGAAAATGTTCGTAGAATATATTTATGAAGTAAAACACAGGGTTGCAATTATTCACGCGCGATCTGGGCCCGTAACCTGTTGAAAATCTCTTTATTGAGTATTTTAAAAATGAATTTTACACGGCAGATACTTTTGTGACATATATACGCAAACTGTCATATTCAAGACTTACTTGAATACGCACTTGATTTAAAGTTACACTGTCCATATATTTTTCTTTTAAATATCAACAACTACAAAAGCCATCGTTACACTAATGATATACCTATGCAATTCTCTTTTCAAGCATCTGACTGAAAGAGAGTTATATATATATTATCGATAGTTTTTCTACCATTTGGACTTCTTTATATTCCGTATACCTGTTTCTTCCATTCCTTTTTATTCACAGCCAGAGTTTTCGGCGTTTGTAATGTGTGACCCTTCTTTAGTAGAATTCTTTGCAGGTTTTCATCCCATTTTATCCTTGGCCTTCCCCGTCTTCTTCTAGGTATTATCCGTGTTTCCCATGCCCTCTCCCCTCATGCCATGTCACACCTTTTACACGCCTCAAGTACTTCATTTCCATAGCCTGTATTAAGCTGGCTTGCCTCTTTGTTAGTACCCATGTTTCTGCCCAGAATGTCAGGGTCGGAAGGCAAATAGATCAAAAAATTTTGCTTTGTTTGCCTGGACACTTCCTTTCTACCAATAAAACTCTTATTGAGCAATCCATTGACTATTTAAACTCATTGACTTGTTCTATATGGTTGTTGCCAATTGTTATATTCACTTTCCTATTTTCTTTTGATACTACCATTATTCTTATTTTTTCTACATTCATCTTCATATTTACTTTAGACAGAGCAGCATTCCATATTTCCAGATTCTTTTGTAGTTCTTTCTCTGAACTTGCAAAGATTGCCAAGTCGTCTACAAAAGCACACTCTGCTATCTTTACCGGTGCTAGATTCCAATACCCAATCTGTAATTTACCCACTTTTGCTGTTATTTTTCTCATAACTTCATTCAACATCATGATGAATAACGTAGGACTCTAGCAGCTACCCTGTCTCAACCCTTGGTTAGTTTTGAACTCCTCCGATTCCACATTTCTGTTCCTTACTATATTTCTATATTCTCCGTACATACTTTCAATTGCACTTCTTAGTTTTTTACCAACCTTATTATTTTTCAACATGTTCCATATCTCAACCCTTGATATCCTGTCAAACGCTTTCTCAAGTTCTATGAAAGCCATGTATGCTTCTTGACTTTGGTCTAACGTCTTCTCAATAATTTGTTTTATACATGATCTTGAATACTACTTATATACCCTCCTAAATCCACTCTACGATTCCAAGTTTATAGTTTTCTCCATCAGTCTGCATTCTAGAATTGTCTCGAACACTTTTGCTATTACACTGAGTAAAGTCAGTCCTCTGTAGTTTTCACAATTTCTGGAGTCACCATTTTAAAATACGGGTACAATTATACCTACTTCCCCATCACAAGGTATTTTACCAACTTGCCTTATTTTCCTAAACAGTTACAACAATTTGTATTCCCTCCTCACCCATATTCTTTAACATTTCAGGTTTGATGTTATCTAAGCCTGCTGCTTTGCCCGTTTTCAGCTTATTAATTGCCACGATTACTTCTTATTTTACAGGGTAGTTAAAGCTTTAAGGAAAGAAAAAAGTAGTGATAAAAAATAAAAAAGGAGATATAATCATAGCTGTTGACCAGATTGGGGATAGATGGAAGGAATACTTCATGGAATTGCTTGGTGCGGATACAAATTCGGATGCAAAAGTAGAAAGCACGAATCAAGAAATGGAACGGGAGGAAGAAGAACTAGAATAGGAAGATAACGAAAGAAGAAGAAGAAGAAAGAGAGTTATGGATTATATAAATTCTGATCCGGCTTCGTTGTATAGTTACTCGACTGAGCATTGTGTCAGTTTAAATCCTGCAAAAAGCGAAGAGAATCTTATTTGGTTCCAAAAAAACATGCTATAATTTCTGTAATATTTTCAAATCAACAACATAAATATATATATCACTTGCCAATGAAGGTAAAAGTTTAAGCTTATACATCTAGATAAAACCTTTCGTTATCGGAAATAAATTTCAAAATATATACGTAGTGCTTACTTGAACTTAAAAGAATATATTCTTTTCGCCGCATACCAACCGAACATATTAAGAAAAGTCTAGGTCAATGTATTAATCTGTACTATAGAGTCGTATCGTTGAAATCACTAGCTCACCTATATAATAAAATTAGATTCAGAACAGATATACATAATTCGACTACTACTTACATAAATTAGGTTTCTCTACCAATACATAAAACAATACTTTTCAAAATGTCATTTAGTAATAAAATCTAAGTGAAATATAATGGATTATCCTCTAAAGTAAAATTATTGACGTTATCATTGTTAGAGGCACCTACTTGGGAAACAGAGGTGTTACTGCAGGTAGCTAAATCTGGCAGTATAATAGACAATAAGATTTATATTACTCATTTAAGTGGAATTTTATAGACGTAATATTACAGCATCACTACACCTGCAATAGGTAATTTTTTCTTGTATTGTCTCGGTTAATCACTACAAGGTCAGCAGTGGTTTTCTGAATTCGCCTTGAGATTGTAGCTCACCTTATATTTGTTGTTAAATATTTATAAGTATTTATTTTATTGTTGGTTTGCTATAATAAAGTCATTTATTTATTTATATAATGTTCATGATATACAACCGAAACATGATGTTTCCTATGATTAGAGTGTGAAGAAATATCTCGAAAAAAGTGTGTAATTCTTTAGTTCATTCGTTTTTTAAGTAAATGCAAGAAATATGCAAGGAAATCAGCGAACCGAAGACGAGCCTGAGGAAAGAAGAACAAAATGTAATATTTCAAATAAGATGTAAACAATTAAATGTAATATCTGATTAAAAAGAAATTAAGTCACGTTAAATCCAAAAACCAAATTTGTAATGTAAAATTCAAAAAACCATATTAAAATTTCAAGAGAATTGCCTGAACGTGATTATTGGTGAGACACAAACAAAGAAACAAATATTTGTGGTATTTTTAATGGAAATATTATCATATGTTTCGTTTTAGATTTATACTCACATGAATAACAATTATCTAATTGGAAATTATACCTTCAAACAAATTGGTTACTTTTTAATGAATATATTTCATGTTCGTATAGAACTTTAGAAAGTCATGTTTAGAATAAAATTAGCATTTCGAATAAGTAAAGTATAAATGCGTAAGCAAATAACGAAGGAATTCAGTATCTGCAAAGTGCTATAGATCACGCGAAAGTCAAAAATATCGTATTCGAAAAGAACACAATATTTACAACTTGCGGAACTTTCTAGAAGTAAGTGAATTAGTGTGAACAATAAACCGTGATGTATAACAAACAACACGCCAATTCAAAGAAAAAGTCATGTTATTTAATACTCTTAACAGGTTTCCTGCTATAAAAGGTCAAATTTATGGATATACATATGTACTATATTATTGAACAGTTTTATTATAAACACAAAGATCTGTACTAATATTCACACGTATTCTGTTTACACGTTTTATACGTTGATATCACCTATTTCGGCTAAACAATGCTAATAAACATGTATTGTTGTAGTAATTTAGTTTAGAAACTATTACAACAGAATTTATTTGAGATAGAAGCTAACAGCGTTCTGCAATCGAATTTTCTGCTTCGTTGCTGACACAAATTAACGATGTATTTATTTTATGATTTTTAATAACGGGTCGATGGCTGCAGTGGTTAGGCGGCTGACTATTGTTGTGAGAGGACGATAGGTGCCGGGGTTCAGTTCTCTGGAGGGACGGTGACATTTTTTCAGAGAGTTTAATCCCGGATCGACTTGCCATTCGCTGTTGGGAGCAAAGTGATTAACAGCGCGGCATCATAAAAGGCGATATGATGCTGTCACAAAGCCATTTAAACACAACTTACACACACTAAACTACACCGCAAGAGTTGCAGTGATAGCCAGACAAGTAATACAGCTTACGGAGTCACTGCAACTAAGCACCCACCACACATAAAAAAAAATGCAAAGTATTAATAAAACAAATTAGAAGCTAAATCTAAAAATCATGGACTAACAAGTACTAAAAGTGTATTGATTTTTATGAATATACAGGGTGTAAGTGGTTTGAGTGCCATAATTATAGTGTATTGTAGACTCAATGAAACTGAACGGAATACCTTGATAAATTTTTGGCCTGTTACTTACGATTTCCAAGATGAGTAAATACTTAGTTACTAGAAGTTGGCAACGCCGCGCTTAAAAAAGTTAAATGTCCGTAGACGTAGGACTTGCTGCGATTACAATAATTAACAGTATATCATGATATTACCGTGTAGTATAGGACTCCATCGTGCTAACACCAACACTTTACACAGCACCTACTAATGTTTGAAAGTATTTTGTCAAATATCGTTTGATGTAACTTAAAGCATTTGTATTCATATTGAAACGAAATAAACGACAGGAATCATACGACTTAATTCTTTCCTGCAGTTTATTCTTAAGTGTAACGTCTCCAATTTTCTTATCGACGCCGCAGCCTTTAGCTGCTCTGAAACACATCTGTGACATCTGTGACATCTGTTTGCATAAAGTTATGGTAGGTCATGTTTCAGCGTTGCCAAAGCTATAGACATTTCACATGTACTTCAATTTCTATTTTTTTTAACCTTACCTTAGATTGTAGAATAAACTTCTATCCGGGTGGACAAAATTGCTTGGTTTTAGAGGGTTTCACATATTTACAGCATAGTTAGAGAGATGGCAATGGTACATTGTACCATTGCCTACTGTACCTACTTTTTCAAGGAAAATTCAATGGAGAAATCCATTTTTTAATATCTGTTACAGTGGCGGCGGTAGGGGGCAAAATTGAAAATATATTATTTTCTGTGGAGCTCTATATTTCAACTATTCAAAAAGATACTTCAAATGTTTTGACGTTGTTTTATACAGTTTTTTATGCTAATTCCAATGGTCTGACGTATTTTTTTATTCCAGCTATATTTTGAGAATTATGGAGTAAACTTGTATTATTTTAATGGAACACCCTGTATATTTTGTCATATTCGGAAAGAGTTTGTGTTTCTGATAAAAAATATATATAATTTGTTAGGTATCCGTCCAGTACTTTCCGAGATATTTGGATATTTACTAAAAATACTTAATTTTTACTATTTTACTCGTTCATTTTTATTTATTATTTTTTTAATATACTTATAACAAAAATAGTGAATTCGACTAATATACATATATATATGAATATGGTAAAAATGTAATTAATTGTATGTGATTACTTAATAATTGAGATATATTAGTATAAGTACTACATTGATATTTTAATGCAGTAGGCTATGAAAAAACTATCAAATTTCTTGGCATTACTAATTTGACGTTTAATTAAGTCACTTAAATACAAAATAGCGGTTGATTCCACGATTGTTACAAAAATGCCTCATAAATTTGAAAACTATGAAAAATTGGATATGATCCGTGTTTTTATCATCTGTAATGAAGTTGCAAATGATGCTGTAGCGCTTTATTTCGAAAGATTTCCGGAAAGACGACAACCAGAACATCGCATATTTAAACGATTGATGTCTAGTTTAGAAGAATATGGATCATTCGAAAGGCGAAGATCTAGAAAATATAATAAAGTATTTAGGGATGAAACCGAAATAACTGTATTAGCGAAAGTTGAAGCTGAACCTAGTGTTTCCAGTAAGCAAAGTGAACACGAGTTAGGAGTACCGCGAAAAACTGCTTTAAATATATTAAGAAAAAATCGATATCATCCATATAAAATACGAGTAATACACGACTTATTACCAAGTATGTTTCATAATAGTATGTTAAGTATCAAGAACGATAAGGAAGTTTAACCGATCGAGGACAACTATAGCTTTTTTTTCTGAAGAGTATCTCGTACCTTTAAATAAGTATACAGTAATATTTCTTTTGTTTTCAAACGTTATTTTTCAGGCGATTTTGACCGGCGTATTACGTTCTGCGAGTGGTACATTGGAAAATCTACTAATGATCCAGACTTTAAAAGCAACATAATTTGGTCTGATGAAAGCAGAATTTCTAGTGATGGATTATTTAATCGTAATAATCATCACGAATGGAGGCAGACAAATGAACATCTTGCTCTTCGACAAAGACGACAGGGACGGTTTAGGTTTAATGTAATATGCTTTCCAAAAAGACATACATTACGTTATCAATTTTTCGATGACCATTTGACTGGACAACTTTATTTAGAATTACTAAGAAATAATCTTTATATTTTTGATAATCCATCCGTTTGGTTTCAAAACGATGGCTGTCCTGCACATACATCTGTTGTAGTAAGGAATTATTTAAATGAAATGTATCCTGACAAGTGGATAGGAATCAACGGTCCGGTAAGGTGGCCCCCTAAAAGTCCAGACCTTACTCCCTTAGATGTTTTTGTTTGGGGATTTGTTAAAGATAGAGATACACATCCCCATAATAACATACAGGAATTAAAAGCAGTCACAGAAGCGGCATTTAGAAAAATTACCTCACTTCATATTCAAAATGCAATAAATGCAATAGAAAAAAGATGCCGCACTTGCATGGATAGGAGAGGATATCAAGTTGAACATCTTATTAGATAGTGTTTGTAATACGTTTCATTTTATTGTTGAGATAAAGATTAAAATTAAAATGGTTTCTAGTATTTTCTTTAAACTTACAAATATCTCAAAACTAAACGTCAACTAGAGATGCCAAATATTTAAAAATTTTTCGTAGCCTACTGCATTAAATGTCAATGTAGTACTTATACTGCTATATCTGAATTATTAAGTAGTTACTCAGTTATTCTTCTTACGTTCCAAACTAATAGTTGATCATCCTATACATATTCATAGATATTTATATTAGTCGGATCCACTATTTTTGTTATAAGTATATTAAAAAAAATAAATAAATAAAAATGAACGAGTAAAATAGTAAAAATTGTTTAAGTATTTTTAGTAAATATCCAAATATCTCGGAAAGTACTGGACGGATACCTAACAAATTATATATTTTTTTTATCAGAAACACAAAGTCTTTCCGAATATGACAAAATGTACAGGATGTTCCATTTAAAAAAATACAAGTTTACTCCATAATTTTCAAAATATAGCTGGAATAAAAAAATACGTCAGACCATTAGAATTAGCATAAAAACTGTATAAAAAAACGTTAAAACATTTGAAGTATCTTTGTGAATAGTTGAAATATAGAGCTCCACAGAAAATAATATATTTTCAATTTTGCCTCCTACCGCCGCCACTGTAGCAGATATTAAAAAATGGATTTCTCCATTGAATTTTCCTTAAAAAAGTAGGTCTGGAATGTACCATTGCCATCTCTCTAACTATGCTCTAAATATGTGAAACCCTCTAAAACCTAGCAATTTTGCCCACCCGGTACAATTTTTTCTTTGTATTTACGTGATGCGTCCGTTGTAAAATTCACACTTTAAAATACTTATAACTGCCTAAGATAGCGTGATTTAAAAGTTGGAACTTTCCTTTTGTTTTTCTAGAAAACTATTTATTTTAACGCCTACTTCATAATAAACTTTTTTAATCCTATTTACTTGCTTTATATGCTGGGAAAAGTATGGCAGTCAAACTCCTTACACCCTGCGTATGCTTCATGAAATATCCTGTAATTTTTTCTTGTATGTATATACTATTATTCCAAATAGTAAACATTTACGTTTATTAAAATAATATACATACATAATAGTAAGTTCCTAGAAAATTATAAAATTATTATAATACTGGTTGACTAAATTGATAAAAATAGCTATTACTTTATAGCCCACCAATAGAAAGTAAATTTTAGTGATCGGCTTCTTTAATTCAGAATCGACATACATATATACATACCTCCAAAATAATTTTGCTGTCTTTGTATTACAGACAAAGTAAACAATAAAAAAATATAAAATTGAAGAAAATTTAAACTTCCCGCTTTATAATGAAGCAAATTCTGTTATCCTACATTGATCAAAATAATTGCAAAGCTTTCCAAAAACCATACGTTAGCTCCTGTTTTTCGTTATTTTTTTCCTTTTAAACAAGCGGTTGCATCACGTAAACGGAGAGATTTATTAGAACTCCTGAATTTTTTCACACATTCAAGGCAATTCACATCTATAATTTTGCTTTTTTCAATAAATGTTTGCCTACATACATAGTATGCATGTACTAATTACTGCGGAATTTGTGACTTTTAATTATCGAGAGTTATCACTCTTGTTGTGATAGTTCTCTTGAAACAAATTGCTATTAGTAACAAATTAGTAACTTTATCCATTTATGTGTTATTTGTAAATGTGTTGCTGAACAGTCACGTCGGAGTGATATATACGTATATGTGTGTGGATGCATAGTTTTTCCATCTTTATTACATATAAGAAACATTTTCTTGTTCAGCTTTTTATAGAAGAATTTTTTTCCCTTTAGTTGTATATACATTTTTTTTAAGTTTTAGTAGGGGGTTGCATGGAAGAACATCTGTTCATCTACCAATGAACTCGAATGCAGCCCTTTTTTCTCTCTTCAAATGCATTTGAGTAGTTATTTGTAAAATTGTATATTTACAGAGAAAATAAAGCGCTATTACAAATTAAAAGTAAAACTTTTATGGGTTATGGCACATGTTTAAAAATCGTCGAAAATCATGAAATATGGTTTTTTTGCGATACAACCCGCAACTTTAGACCTTTTGCGCGAATTCAGTAAAACAAGTATGGGTCTAATTATTTTTTGTATGCATTAAGGACACTCTTAAAAACACTTTTTTCACTATTACAACAAAAAATGTATTTTTTGTAATTTTTGCATTTTTTTGAAATTTACCGGTATTTTGACTTTTTTGGTAACTTTGGGCCTTCTGCGGGATTTTAAATTTTGAAAAAAATTTCTTTCAATATTTTTTATTTATAATGACGCCTATGGGCAAGTTTTCCGCGTTATTAGAATTGTATTATTTTTTCGATCCACCCTAATATGTAATAGACTTTTACTATATCTTGCCCCCATGCATATTCTTATTCATGTAATTTATTAATTACATAAATACTTAGAAATATAGTGAAATTTTATGCGATAGCGATTAAACTCTACATACATATGTTAAGATCGCATTAAGAAATTATCGGTTTAGGAATTTATAAATGATCCCTTGCATATGAAACTGGATTTAATAGAAAAAAATATGTTGTATATACATAATAGTAATTTACATACGTAGTAATTTACATACAGTTGACCATACTATTACTGCTTTGCATTCGGGTGCCGCAATAAAGCATACTTTTAACGGGTTTTATGGCAGTTTGAGTCGATTCTAAATCAACCGAGTGTACAATCGGTTAGTTGTATGTAACGCCTATAGGCTGCATGGTTTCTTCTTCAAACTTAAGTTAGCAGTATGGACTACTTAATTGGCATTGTTGGCAACTGTCGTTGTTGTTTTAATAAATATTATTTATTACATATATTATGTAAACATTATCTCACTAATTAGCTTCATGCCCTTGCAGGCACTTATTCATTGAGATTCACTAAGATCCTGTATTGAACGGATATACAGATCAAAGAGTTTCAGGTATGTACGTCAAATAATTATGGCAAAATAAATTTTGTGCGAAACGAGAGAAAAATATTTTCTGTTTGCTATTTGGTTAAACAATAATCATAGATCAATAATAGATGCAAATGTACCTAATGTAAATTAGATATATTTTTTTATTTGTAGCTTGTTTAAAACCAACAAACTTTTATTTTTTTAAAATTTTGTTCTTCATGAGTACCGTACTTGTAAGACTACCTCACACAAATTATTATTAATTATTACATAATTTTGTCTGTACTTGCACAATAAAGAATATTACAAGATTGTTCGTACGTCAAACGTGAAATTATATACACATAATCTTGAACATAAAATGAAAACAAGCGTGCTGTTTGAAGTAACTATCAACGTAATAATATTAATAATTAATTCATACAGTATATATTATGTATTCTATCTGTTGTTTTGTTGTTGGAATTCTAAGAAACAATATAAATAACAAAATTATATGCTAAATATAGTTAGAATTGCCTATTACAAATTTGACTGAAGCAATTTTCCTCATATTACGAATGCTTTAAGAATACGTAAGTTTAGAATTTGAAATATATCCAAGACGTAGTAACAAAAACTATTATAGGTACATACATTGAGTTTGTTCGCAGATTTATAAGACGTTAATAGTTTCCTTGTCAAAGCCAAACGCGCGAATATATTATCCATTAAGTTTGCTGCGTATACACTACTTTTCAACTGAATTGAAAGATTGTTACAATGTCCTTGAAGTTTTACCAAACAATCTAGAAATTATTTAAGATATATGTATCTTTAAGTCAATCTTCAATCATTACGTTTTGAGAAAACAAGCCTGCTCTGAAGCAGCATTGCATAATACTTATTTTGCAATGAATTTACATGCAATAAAATAACATATGCCAACAAAGTAGATGCATAAAATTTCAAAAATGAGAAAGTAAGCCTTGAGTTGTTTGTTTTCTTTTATGTTGACGTGCGCCTGAATTCGGTATATAACCGCTCACTGTGTTAAATGTTAGAATATTTGCCATCTCAAGAGAACACGCCTCATTTAATAAATCAATTGGAATTAAATATCCTAGTTCGAGATCTCAATTTATCAAAAACTCGGGCAGAAATATTAGGATTAAGATTGCAGGGATGGAAGTTGTTATCTCCGAGTACGCGTATTTCTGTATATCAAAATCACCAGAAAGAACCGTCAAAGTATTTTTCAACTCAAGAAGGTCATTCATTTTGCAAACATGTTGACTGTTTAATGCGAGAATTAGGTTACAAACACCAACTGGAAAAATGGCGTGTTTTTATAGATGCTTCTAAATTTGAAAGCTGTCCTTCTACATATAGGAAACATCCAACCCTCCATTCCTGTTGTTCATGCCGTGCAGATGAAGGAACCATATGATAATATGACACGTCTCCTTGATAAAATCAATTACAAAACCTATAAATGGTACTGATCTCAAAGTAGTTGCAATTCTACTTGGTCTACAACTTGGATTCACAAAGTATTGCTGTTTCCTTTGTGAATGGGATAGTCGAGCGAGAAATTTGCAGTATACTGTTAAGCAATGACCAACCAGAATACTCCTATTGAAAAACGCTATCAGGGCAAGTGAATAGCGAGATGCTTGCTGACTACTGTTGAACTTTAATTTCGGAATGTTCTTCAACCCAATATAAAAGAAAAGTGAAAAGAAAGACTTTCTAAATACGTCCCAGAATAGCATATACTTAGTGTTAGTATTGTATGATCAATATGAATTTCGTTTGTTTATAATACCAGACGTGATAGAAGATATTTGTTTTTATAATATTATTATATTATTATCAGGAATATAAAACAAAATAAGTTTGTATATAATTTATAAAGAAAAATAAAAAAAATGAAAATTTGTTGTTCTGTGCACTGGTCAACAGGGTTTTTTTTTTCTTACAGTCTGATACGTGTACGTTATGGACTTTTTCATTGTAATTCTGAATATATTTTCAAAAATTGGCCATCTCGTCAGGTTCCTGAGAAATGTTTCTTACACATATGTATGTATATGTATTAAATGTATTGTATGTCTAAAGATATTTTTTATGAGTAAGTTAAAGGAAACTGTCAAGTTATTATCATGCTAACGGGCATGTCTGAACAGGATTTAATATGTTTGGGCTTCATTTGTACGTTATAGTCGTGAAACCGCTCCCTTTTTTTCTCTAGAACCAATCAAATCAAGGAATTAATAGAACTGTGCATATGTGAGTATATACACCTTACGAAATACAGGCGAAAATCGCGTGCGAACCCTCTGTAACGCGAGTCGCACGCTATTTTCGCCTCTATTTCGTAAAGTAAAAAATTCATAACTTTGGAACCGCTGCAGATAATCAAACCAAATTTGGAATGTTGGATGAACAAATCATACTCTTTCATTTAGTGACACAAATTTAATTCAACTTTCACCACAAAGGAGGGGTGAATATTTCCATGTGTACTTCAAAAATACTCCACATTTAAGCTTTTATTGTCGTTAATGATCGATTTGTGGCGAAAGAAATCGTTTTTCATTTTCTTTTTGTAAAACAAGCGATAATATACTGTACTGCTATTATTTTGCACAAAGGTGTATAAGACCCTACAGACACGTTATTCGACTCAAATTGACTCAATCTATGGTAGTAACAATAGTTAAACGTTTTTTGAATTCGCAATGTCCCGTAGGTGTGTACACAATTCTAACAGCATTGGACAAAGAGGGACCAGGATTTCGATACCTTAAACAAAAATGTCTTAATATATCTGAGGCAAAACTTAATGAAGGGATTTTTATAGTAACCCAGATTAATCTGTTACAACAGGATCGAGAATTTGACGTACTCTTGAACGATTTAGAAGGGACTATCGATATTATAATCGACCATTTTAATAATTACGTCAAACTCTATATGACCGGTACTAATATATGCAACGTATACAACGCTAATAACAATGACATTTATTGAAGAAGTACACTCCGGTTGTATTTTAGCTGTAAAGAGAACCACAACCGTTGAGAGTATTGTGCAATTCTTGCTTTGTATAATACATACTTACACAATTTTGCTAGCCAATTCTAAATCAGCGCTTACCTAGGCAATTATTGTTACTGTTAGAGGAAACTGTGACTACATGTAGACTTCATCTTGAGAAATTATTGTATCGATTTATAAATATGTATATTCTTTTGTCGATATCTGGAAAGCTGACTTCAAAACAAGTCGATAGCGGCAGTGGCTAGGCGGCTGCTCAGTATTATAAAAGAACGCTGGAAGTCAGGGTTCAGTTCTTCCAGGGCTATTGATATTTTTCTCAGAGAATTCTATCCCGAATCTATCTACTAGTTGCTTGCTATTCGTGGGAGCAAAGCTATTAATAGTGCAACATTATACATGGCGAAATAGTGCTGTAACAAAATTCTTGATCACATTTAACACACACAATTTAGGCATAGATTTGCATTACAGAAACAATATTATTAAGCTGGGATACCTAACCTACAATCAGTTTTCTCCTCTAAGATTTTTGGACGAATTTAAATATTCATAGTGTATATAAGAGTCGATACGTGAATGAAGAATCTGGATCCTTTAAAAATAATAGTTTTGTGTTTTTGTTTAATACGTAGTATATTGAAACATTACACTTGTTTGGTGTCCTGCAAGAGTAGCCCACTAATGCGCACTGGTACGCATTTTCCTGCTAAAGCAGTGCAGCAAAAATTTATTGTTTGCTATACAAATGTAGCGTTCGATGTTTTGCACGAACTGCACTGAATCGTCGGTGCAACGATTGTGGACTCGTTAGGTATGCATAGACTAAAAAGATACAAATTTAGAGTAGTTGCTAATGAATTAAGAGAGAAGTTATTGATGATTATAAGAGATAGAAAAAAAATGAAGCGTTAGCTTCCGCGTTTTAACCGCTTCATAGTAATGTAAATGTATACAATACAAAATTAAACAAAATAAAATAAAAGTAAAAAAATACAAAATCTACTAAATTCGACGTTTCACCACTAATGTAAATGGCTTCTTCAAGAGAAAACGTTAGGTAGGGGGCGTCAGAAGGTTACGGTAACTCGACGTGTATATTAGTGCCGAAATGTCTAGTTTAGCAGATTTTGTATTTTTTGTACTGTATTTTGTATTGTATATATTTATACCACTATGACGTGATCAAAGCCCTCATAATAAAGAGAAACCTTTGATATCATTTTTCTGTCCTATTGTTTTTCAAAAAGTTATTATTGTTGTAAACATGTTACTGGCTTCATATGTACTCCGTTAAATACATGCAGAAAAATAAGAAATAATTTATTCAAAATATGTGCCTTTACTTTCTTCGCTTGCGTCACAGTTTTGTTTATACTATCCGCAGTTTCTTAAGAATACATTCTTAGGAGAATAATTGATCTGTTATAAAAAATATATAAAACGCAAAGGAACTTATTTAATACATGCGTTTGACAATATTTTATTATCGGATTTATATCAATGGACAAGTTTGTTTATTTTGAATTTTTAATATTATTTTATCAGTATTATACTACTTCTTTGAATTTGCTATACATCATTGTTTTTTAAGTAAAAGCGGTTTCTTTCGATAAATAGGAAAAAGAGATTTTTTTAATGAGGTGTTTGGGGTATCCCGTCCTCCATTATAAATTTTTGGTGAACATACGTGGCGTCATTTTTGGCACCATGTCATATGCTGCAAATTATGTTAAATAGATTATATATTGTAAATTCGGAGATCTTCATAAAAATTGAAAAATTGCGCAAACTATGGAGGAAGCTGTGGCTCGAAATCGGGCAATTTCACCGCAAAAAAATACCTAATTCTTACACCGAAGTACTCTTTCAGTCTATAGTTTCATTGTAATCGGGAAGTAACAGTTGCCGGTGTTCCATTGCAAGTAACAATAGATATTAATGTTAGTAACATATAGTACGCTATACTTCTCTTCGTTCCATTGCAAGTAACAATAGATATTAATGTTAGTAACATATAGTACGCTATATCATATCTAAAAAAAAAAACGAAGGGACATGAAATAGCTAAAAAATTTACCTTACAAAAGTAAACTGTGGAAAGTACTGAATACATATTTACAGATGCCTACCTAATTATTTTTATTGGTTCACTTGCTAACACTGCTAATTTTTAAACGTAAGTACGTTGTTATACCGAAATGTGAGAAATTAAACACTGTGCTGTGAAAAGCTATAAAAACTAGAGGAGAGGTCAATGTATAATTTACGCTAAATACACATTTACGAATACCATTTCATAAATAAGAAATAATCTGTTGTTTATATATTGCAAATGTCTAGTACAGATACAAATACGGAATTCACTGGCGACCCTGTGACTAAGACGACATTTGAAATTACATATTTTACTACCACTGCACTATAAAAATTATATAAGGTGAAGCACTACATTCGCCTCGGTTAATATACAAAAAACGGTAACACATATTTAACATCTTTTTGTTGGAGCATGTGTAAGTCCATTGGGAGCACGTTCTAAAATTATTTTGAAATATACAGGGCGTCTCAAAAGAAAGTTACACATCAAAGTTAACATAATTTAAATGTAATGCAAATGTATATTATTGCATATTTCGATGACGCAGACTACATAAAGGCAAGTTACTGTTATATTCTCTATACCTAGGTTCAACAGTTTCTGAGATATTTACCAATTTTTGAAAATGTAGATCAATATTTAGAATGAGTACATAGCGTACGTATTTAAGTGTTTCAAGTTGTATTATTTCATTAGCACAACCATTACATCTAATGCTAAAATAAAGATGCTTTCTAAAAATTATACAGGATGGTTAAAATCTTACCTCTAACTGTAGGTTAAATGGAACATCCTGTGTCTGTATTTCTCTATATTTTTTTTATGTAATTCCAATGTTTAAAATTGTAGATTCTAGTTGATCATGACATTTAGCCCGAACTTGTTCTAGAGCAAATATTTTATTAAATTGTAAGAGGATTTTTCTTTCAATATATCTTATTATTTAGGTATAGGCTATATAACATATGTTTTATTATTCGAATTTACTACTACGAATTATCATGGTATCTGCAATTTATTTATTTTGTTATTTAATTATGATTCAAAATTACTATTTGGTATAAAAAATTAATTTGAAAACATTTGAGTTTATCATAGAAATATAATTTATCATTTAGAAATTTTATATATTTTTAAAAATTATTTTCATCACTACAAATGATTGAGCGCTATCGCCAATCGCTTTCTCGGGTGAATTTGGGTGTCTTATACGATGGCATGTACATACATACGTATGTACATACATAGAATTCAGATTTGATGATATACATATATTATATACCGGTTGATTTCAGAGGTAGGATAAATAACGGCGGGAAGGGGCAAGAGGTACGAAAATTTGCTACGAAGTGGGGACGCGTAAAAGTCTCTCTATCACAGTCTAGTCTCGTGTAATCTACAGCGCTGTGATAGACTCATTCGCGTTCCCACTTCTTAGGGAATTTTCGTACCTCTTGCTCCTTCCCGCCGTTATTTAGCCTATCTCTGAAATCAACCGGTATATATGATATATAGGTATACCAAGAGCTAACTTTTAATGTGATGATCCTCTTTATATGAGTGAAAGAAGGATGAAAATATGATTTGTATGTGTTAACAAAGTAAACAAATACGCATATGCTATTCTGCTGGACAATTGTGTGTTATATGCTATCGCTGTCTAATAGCAAGTACCCACCACTGTTCTTTACCCTTGTCTAACTACTAGAACATGCTATCGTCACATCGATCTTTTCAATTTCAATCAATTCAACGAAGCCCTCATCCGTACTACTGCGTGGTGAGGGGGATGAATCATGCGCATGTATGCTTACAATTGAAGTCCGCCCCTTTTCCAGTAGACCAGAATGCAATCCACAGGTTGCAAATAATATCCCGGTATACATATATCTCCAGTAAAATCAAGTTGTAGCAAGAACTCAATTCACTATATAAATAAGAGTAAAAAATAGTTTTCGTTTTCTTTATTTGTCGAAATTATACGTCAAATTATACATCTCATACACAACCTGGATATTATCAATGCTTATTACAAGCAAAACCGCAGCGTAGATGGAGTACGTGGAATCCATGGAGATTTTAACAGAAACCATTTTGAGTTCAAGCATTTTGAAAGTGTCCAAGATAACGAATAACAACAAGAAGATTTTTAATTAAAAACGAATTTGAAAACGTCTAAATTGGTATCCTGGCAAAAATAATTTAAAAGTTAGAAAATTTAAACAAATCAAAAGCTATTAAAGTGTAATTTGGTTATTAAACGTCAACACGTCGAAGCTGTAAAATAGAAAACCCGAAAGAGAAAATCAATCTAGCTGCGGTTGGATAATCGTCGTCTACGCGAAGAACAGAAGATTCATCAAGCATTTTGGTTATACACACACAGACAAACGAAACACACTTCAAAATTCTTAAGGTAAGGGTGGGTAATATTAAGTAAATTTTATTGTAAAAGTTTGACTTTAAAACATAGTGAATTGAGGTATTTCTGTATTTCATTTTGATAATATTTTTACGATTAATTCATTTCCGAAAGCGGAACACTTCAGTACTTTACACCATGGATTATTTACATTATTTACAGACATTTTTATATTAGTTGGACGTACGAGGACGTAAATAAACGATTAACTATTTAATGAATGATGCAATGATAATTGGACAAATTATACAAATAAAATTAGAATCTCCTATTCTCAATGATTACAAACTATAATCTAAGATGCAGTAAAACGTTCATTACCAACTGCAAAACGACTACAAAGAATATGTTGCATAGACCAAAAACGGAAATGTTTAGTACAATGATTTCTAGCGTCAATAAGAAATGTAGAATGTCATGGAAAATTATTAATGATACCACCAAATCTTTAGTTAGCAACTCATATTGGTAGAAACTTATCGTATGCGTCTTGGTAAGCACTTATAGTTTTTTGTGTTCATACTAACGACTTGAGCACCTTCATATACCCAATACACTTTTGCAATATACGGACGACATAAGCACCATTGTATTGGGATCAAGCGCTGCTGTAGTCTCACCGCCATTAACGAATGCTGTTGAGGATCTGAAGTGTCGGCATAATGCGTGGAGCCTTGCATCTTATCCAGTCTACATGCCGAAAAAAATCCTCTTGCCAAAATAACCACAATTGTAGTAAACTTGACGAGACATTGCGTTAACTATTGTAACAACATAAGTAAATGGTGCATTTACCCATATTTTTTGTTGTATATTGTAGTTAAAAAAGCGTAACAGATTATTAGATACTAAAACAATAGTTGTCATCAAATTAGCAGGTGTTGTAATATGTACTATTGAAATTATGGACATAACTCCAGACACAATTTTGTTGTAATTCTAACTATTGCGCAGATTAGGCGTACTACGTAATAGTAGTAATTATTACTCCAATTACTGCGCACTACACAAACGTTTTACACTGCCTTTTTTGTAAATTTAACAACATTTTTCTCAAAGCATATTTCTCACGGAATCTGGATTAGCGATAGTGTGAATCTAGAAGTGGAGCATCGAATACTTTTATTGGTTCTCGAACATATTTAGGAATAGAGACCGTACCTTGAAAAGCTAATACATACGATACGATGATATCACTGTTCACCACTTATATGGTTCCGTATTCTACAATATTTATTTCCGACAACTATAACGTTACTTGCTACTGTACAGAGCATTCCAATGAAAGCAATCTACATCAAATACACAGCAAACAAACTACCCCCGCAAAATTACATTAATAATCATTAGTTATTTTCATCCTGTAATTTTCAATTCAAGGCATGATTTTGCTTTATTGGCGAACAGGGTTCCCCTTGAAACAAAATTCGACTTTCGTGTATCTTGATGTTTTCGACTTATTTAAGGTGGATCGTTTTCATTGGAATGCTCTGTATATTCTCACTATGTTTTGACCAGTTATGATGTTATGATTACTCTAGCTAAATAACACAATGATAAAGTATAATTGCACATTTAAACATTCCTATCAACGTTGAAATGGTCAATAATTATACTAGATTATATTATGGCGACATTACATCACGGAGAAAAAAGGATAAATTGTTTTATTTGGTGTTCGGATACTATTCCTATATGAATAATAAAATAAACTTACAGACATAATATCGAGAGTTCCCATGATATAAGTCTGCATTATGAAGATTTCCGGCTTTTGATCGCATTCTAGTAGTGTAATATACGTATAATGCAATAATAAATTAACTAAAAAATAAAGCATAATAACAGCATAAAGACACAAAATTTATCTCGATGTTTCGGCACTAATGTAAGTGAATTCTTCAATTACAAAACGTAGATAGGGATACCAGAAGGTCACGGTAACTTGACACGTCAACCACGCTGGAGGCGAAAACCATCTGGTGGGTGAAGGATGTTAGAAGGTCACAATAACTCGACATGTAAACCATATTTGAGGGAAAAACCTTCTGACTTACCCTCGTTGACATTGAAAATTTGCCGTGTCGGTAACAGAGTGCGCAAGATTTAAATATTGCGATTAGGTAGTACTTGTTTCATTTTATACTATTTAACGGGTCGATAGCCAGTGGTTAAGCGGCTACCCAGTGATGTGGCAGACATTCCTGGAGCAGTATGTCCCGATCTGTCAAGCAAAATGATTAACAGCGCAGTATTATAACCAGCGATATAGTGAGGCCGTTTGAACGCATTTATATACACTCAACTACACAGCTAAAGCTTTAAAAGTCGCTGCAAATAGCGCAAACCACAAATAAAAAAAAGCAATTAAATCTACTGTCAAATTTTAATAATACTGTTTAGGAAGTAGTTGATTTTACAGATTTTCGCGCTCCTTTTTAGATACAAAAACAATATACAGAAATAATATTTATTCATAATTTATTTCAATTATGCTACATATTAGAAACGATATATATATATGTTACAGTATTTCCAAAGAGTTCGTTTTTAACCTACCAAGCTGCTTTCCCTTGATTATGAGTTCCAATAATTTTACCCGCATAATAATCACGTTTTACGTTTTTTAATAAATTATGCTCTTGCCCGTTAATTTTATTTGATGGCGAATGTTTTTCATGTTGATCTGTTTTTTACAGAATGATATACGTGTACTATCATCATAATCCATCAAGCTTTGAGACAAATAGAGACGAGTGCACTTATATCGTTTTGCTTCTAATGGTATGATAGATTTCATAGCATATGAACTTATGCCACTAAACAATTTGGATTATAGGACTACTTAAATCTCCTTTATTTGAGTGTAAAAATGTACCCTTTTGCTTCTTATACCTACACTTCTTACCGCCATTTTGCGTCTTACACTCCTGGTTATTGGTGTGTACTTTGACAGAAATTAAACGTTTTACTAAATTGAAAATTGCATGCGGTTTTCTTCTGTAATCGAATATGGTTTCGGAACAGAAAATAAAAGATTACAAAATAAGTATAGAACTAATAATTACTGTATTTCATACCTTCTTCTCATGAAAATTTAATACAATATTCACAAAATCTTTTATTTAGAAAGTCTGTAGCTTATTGTCATTACTTCTGATACTAATAACAACAATAGATGCATAAATAATTTCATACTTGCCAGTTTCTCATGTATTTCCACCATATATTATGAGGGAAAACGTGCACTCATCAGTGCGAACTACCCGAACACGAATCTACTTAATACAGAAATACTATCAACCAACCATTAAAACTTTTCTACTACTTGTAACTGCAAATATGCTGCAGTAATTCGAAAACCTATAAATTTACTAAGTACAGCAGTTAATGCAATGTGAAATTATGCACCAAATAGATTTTTATTGTTCATATTGGCGTTAAATGTGATATGTGGTTGTTTCACAATTTCACAGCTATATCGTAGATATTACTGCATGTCAAAGATTTTTACTTATGGTTTCAAATGTCTAAAGAGAATAAACAATTAATTGTAGCACCATCTTGATCCGTTCAAGAAAGTGTATTTTACCGTAAGACAATATAAATATACTACAAGTATTTATTGAATCAGGCTATTATAGAATAATATTACTACAATACTAGTTTTACGATTGGAAATGTTTCTTCTTCGGTATTCTTTTACTTTGCTCAGGTTGAGTCTTGTTTGCACTAGATTACTATTTATTGGCAATATCGTCTTAAGTTTTTTTTTAATGTGGTGGGTGCTTAGTTGCAGTGACTCCGTAAGCTGTATCGCTTGTCTGGCTATCACTGCAACTCTCGCGGTGTAGTTTTTGTGTGTATATGTTGTGTTCAATTGGCTTTGTGACAGCATCATATCGCCTTTTATGATGCCGCGCTGTTAATCACTTTGCTTCCAACAGCGAATGGCAAGTCGATCCGGGATTAAACTCTCTGAAAAAATGTCACCGTCCCTCCAGAGAACTGAATCCCGGCGCCTATCGTCCTCTCACAACGATAGTCAGCCGCCTAACCACTGCGGCCATCGACCCGTTATACAACATTTTTGTATTATTATTTATACACTTATAACACTCCTTACAAGAAACTTACATACATATACCGGTCATTTAGAGCGACTAAGGCGAACTAGAAAAGAGATAGATCTAGAGTGGGGCGGTTGTAAAACATATACCTACGGAATTAACGCATTGGCCAGCGTGCTATGCCGTATATGTTTTACAACCGCCCGCTCTACATCTATCTCTTATTTTCTAACTCGACTTGGTTCCTCTAAAGGATCGGTATATGTCAACTGTACATTTCGTTGTCCAGCCTCCATATGCATATATAATTTCTAAAGAAATTATTATAAACTACTATTTTGTTTTCCTGAGGAAAAATTCGCTCTGCCGAGAATATAGCATTGACTCGACATGAATCATTGTCGTTACATTGCCATATAAATAGAATATTATTACATACATATGTATATCACATATATTTCTGCCGCATCAGTAAATTATTTTTACGTGTTGCCCTTGACAAATTACAAAAAGATACGTACTTACCGTAAATACTTCAACAGTTTTTGTATTTCACAAACATGTGACAATACAAGGCATTCTTAGAACAAAGATTACTTGATTTAAAAAAATACATACATATATAGTAGATTTTGTAAATACAGATAACACTGTTATCATAATTATGAAGAGAATAATTCTAGCAGTTTCTCAAATGTAGTTTGTTCAAACCAGTAAGCTGTAGAACTTGAAAATTAACGATAGCGCTATCGATTCTTTAAACAATTAAAAACTATGAACTATTCCTAGTATAACTAGTCAGAGTGAAGAAGTAAATACATCAGCAAAGTGACATAACTAATATCCGAATAAAATTAAAACAAACAATAGCTAAGATGAAACGCTGGTGGAATAAGTTTGTTTTTGAATCACCTAAACTAATTTAAAACTCGAACAATTTCAGTGATTAAAAACGTGCCCGATAACAGTGTGCGTAGGACTAATCTCAAAATTGACTTGCTTTTTACCCATTCCGTAATATGCCGTTTATTAACTGAAAATAAATGGCTCTTATAACATACGTGAATAATAAATTGAGCGGTAAATTCTTAACTCTGTTAATTATACATGAGGTATTATAACAATATCTTTTGCCGACTAAAGTAAATAACCTCAACAGACATTAATGAACAATAAGTACACATATACGCCGTGTCTAAAGCTAAATGACTAACTTTTTTATTATTGGAGTTGGTGATATTTTTTATTCTGATTAGGACGATGAAAACATATTACAATTGGTTATTATTTCCGAGATATTGACAAAAACATATTTTCTTGAATTGAAAGGCTTTGTATATTTTTAGATATTGTTAAAGAAACCAATATTTTAAACAAACGATTAGGTATTATTACACGCTACTGTAAACTTAAATGTAAACAAATAAAAAACCTGAATTTTCTGATAATTTCCAAACAATATGCAAGTAGACAATGACCAAATATGGTGGAATAAACAATCATTGAGAGGTTTTCTTAGTAATTGTGAAATAAATACTTCTTTGTGATTTCATCATTAGTAAATTATTGTTTGGAAAATGTCGTCATTCATCTCGAAAAATGTAATATGCCGCAAGTATATTTAATATTAAATTATTTTTCTGTTTCCACCATCTCAATCAATAAGGAAATTAAAAATGATGAACATTTAACTTCGGATACTATGTATATGATAACTAATTGTTGAACTAAATAATTAAAAAGCATTATACAAATGCACTATGCTTCGGTTGTATCTGGTAAATGAGTGAGAAGCTACCTATACGCATCTCCATATCTATCAACCATGGTTGGTACACCTAAGCATAATCTTTTTCTCCTGCAATGTGTAAGTAAGAAATATTGTGAAACTGTGTGGAAATAAGAAAAAGATGGAAGGTTTACTATTACATTTGAATATCCAGAATAAAATCGTTTACATATTGGTTGTATTCACCCTATTTTGAATCGCTGGGCTGTGGTGTATTTACACAGATACATTTTATAAACGTATCGTCTAACAAATAGAATGATTACCATTATACAAAAGAAATAAATGTTAACATGAATTGTGCCACTAATACAAGCCGATTGCAATAATTGAAATTTAATTTAGAATACATTGAACATTGACAAGATTTTGATATTTAGAATAGCAATTTGTTCGTTCTAATTATTTCAGCTGTAGCCGGGCGTCAAATGGAGATATTTCCATACTAGTCATCTACTGATTTTTTCTCAATAATAAATTCTCAAACATTCTTTTTAATACATTTAAAATTTATTTATGAATGACAGTTGTAGGTTGTTTTAGTTAATGAAATAAGATCAAAGAAGATTTAGCAGTCAGTTCTAATTTATTTGTATTTTTAAAGTACAAACCACATACATATATAATATATAGGTAGAACAATTGACACTTGCTATAATAATACCACAAATAGGTCTTTTTATGACAGGGCAACGAATGGTAGACTTATATTTATTTCGCTTGAATAAAGCCGTTATTATTTTTATATTACAAACGAGTTGCATGCTTCGTTTCAGGTACCTAAAACAGTTTACAGTTTTACGTTATTACAATTATCGTAATGAAATATATCCTTTTACAGGAGATCATTATAATCCATACATGTATTCTTAAAATATTATAATATAAATAGCTATTAATAATAATCTTTTCGTCATACTAAACTACAGTATATACGCACAACCCACATAAGGCATACGGTAATCACCATAATGTTACCATTATTTAAGACTATATAATTGTCACAACCATACATATACGAAATTTATATCAATTTGTATAAAAGGCACTTATTATGCTATTCACACAGCCAATCACAGGGCAATTTCGGCATTTTACTGGCTGGCCATGGCAGATAGCCAGCAGTTTTGAAGACCCAGTAGTCGTAGGAAACTTTGCCGATCAACAAAAGAAGTAACAAAATTTCTGCAGTAATGATATAATAGATATAATCTGTCCAATCCTGTTGCGTCTTGCATAATTTTGTAGGGTCTAGGTCTATAACTTTGTTATCTAAATTACTGCAAAAAATTTCTTCGTAGTCCGTTATATGTTTCTGTTTAGTAATAAGCCATGCCTGTAAATAGAAATGAAAGAAATTAGAAAGTAAGGAATATATAAGCAATGTAGTAATAATAATTATTATTTTTAAATAAAGTGTTTACTTAAGAATATAAATCATAACGGTTTTTGTAAGAGCTTTATGTCACATAGGATGTGTATAGCGATGCGATTTTCATTAAAAAAAAGTTAACAAGCCTTGAGTAATCAATCAAAAACTTCTAAATAGAATCAACAAAAAATGTTCAATATTTTGTTACTATATTTGTAACTTCTTCAGGAAACTAGAACATCTCAAATTATCGTAAATACATCAAACTGATGAAAAATAAGACGGGGCTAATTTTGGTTGATGTTCCTACTTTCATCAAATTTTATTTTTTAGATTATGCAATTTTGTTTGATATAAAAATGTCTAACAAAGTTGTCAAACAAAATATGGTAATGTAAAACATGCTTTTTTGGAGTTTTTAAGGGACCGAATTGCTCCCACATTAGCCAGAATGTTTCCAAGAGCGCATAATGCCAATTTGCGAAATGAAACCATTTGGTGTCAACATCCACCTCACTACGGTATCCAGGTTAGGCAATACCTTATAAGAATACCTGAAAACCGGGATATCTGCCACTGTCGAAAAAGACCACTTCGATTTACACGAAGTAACAATAATATTATGGCAGATATTATATTTAATAGTGGCAGAAGAAATATACATTTTTCTCTAAAACGGTTGAAGATAAATGGGTGTACATTATGATACCAAAAGAAAGAGAATTTAACTTTACATCGAACCCTGTAAACAGGTATAGGCTGTCCCATTGAAAAAAAAAATAGAGTTATTGGTAGTTGAATGTTTCCAAATGTTGGCGCCAGTAACCATATGTCAATAAAACTATCCGCACGTGTTAATATTGGAAATAGTAAACCAATTCAATCAATTTGTGCAAATCAAAATTTTCTACCTTTTTTAGTTTTGATGTTACAGCTCATTAGTGAGAGCGCTGCAATGACAAAATTTTTGATAAAATATTTATTTTCTCGAAAACAAAGATACATATGTAGGAAGGTCTTAATAAAAGTTACATAAAACATCATGCAGAATCTAAAAAATATAAAATATATAGCGTGATCCATTTAAAATAATAAAGTTACATACGCTTTCTCTATAATTGGGACACCTTGTATATTTGATCATATTTTCTCGCTATGCGTCGTCTAAATAGGGACAACTTTTATTTGAAACTCTTTTCTCTATAATGTAAAATAAATAAATTGTCAAAGAAACCGCGTCAGCTGGGACAGCCTGTATATTATTATTATTACCCAAGATTTGTCAACGGTTATAGTACTTACACCGCTGAGAAATTATTTACAAATAAAAAAATAACATTTTAATCTCAATTTTAAAAGAAACGCTCTTTATACAGGTTCGCTACCGAATATGGTGTCAAAATTGTATTTTTTAGAAATTTGCAAATCCGTAGATTAAACAAAAATCTATTTGCCATACGAAATGGGGTATTGATCCTAGGTATCGATTCCAAGACGCCGATATCAAGGTATCGAATACTGGACGATGTATCGATATTTCGCCCAGCCCTAGTTACTTCAGAAAAGAATATACGCCCACCACGTTCGGGTCACTAGCTGCTGTCAACATGAACATGTGCATGCCGACAAGTATGCACATGAACATTCACGTGAAGGATTGTAAGCGATCTCATGAAAAAGTAATAAACGTCATGCGCTAATCATCTTTGTCAACTAATCTTACCTTGAGTAGTTTATTCCAATATATAGTGTGTATTGTTGTAGGCAATTTGAATTCATACATAATAATGAGCGATATTATTCTTAAATTGGCTTTGACACAATTTTTGAAGTAATAGAAATACAAATTAAATTCATTTAATGCTTTACATTATCAAAATAGCGATATCTAGCAAATATTGTGCATTAATATATACATCGAATACTGGACGTTTTTCTTACTTTTCCATTTATTCAAATTCTATGTGTTTTTACTTTTGTTAGACATTATTAAGATCAAAATAGTATTACTGTCTTCCAATTATTAAGATCTATTTACAGTTTCATAATGTGAAGCTAAAAAAAGAAATGAGCAATTTCCATTATTGAATTATGCTATACTTTTCAATTATTACGTTAAATTATCGCTTAGTATTGTTTAAAAAAGGTATGAGTATTTTATGAACATCATTATTACATAAAATGTATGCATTCTGAACCGCTAGTTTAACTAGCTTAGTTAACTTAAATATATCCGTATTATATATTTATTTATTTATTTATTTATTTATTTATTTATTTATTTATTTATTTATTTATTTATTTATTTATTTATTTATTTATTTATTTATTTATTTATTTATTTATTTATTTAGATACAAACAGTTGCACATAAAACAACTAATTACATGTATCCTAAACTTAATCTTACACTACTGAATATAATAAGGTGCTCAAGCTATACCCTCAAAAGCTTATTTTACACACCAACATTAAAAATTATGCTACAAATACATATGCCGAAAAAAAGAGAAAAAAAGAAGAAAAAAAAAAAAGAGAAAAGAAAAAAAAGACAATTATTTTTAACTATAAGACTGTAAGAATGTGAGAGGGACAATCAAGGCCTCAGAAATATAATGCAAAATCAAAGTGGACCCAAGGCGAACAATACACTCTTTACATGCTTACAAAATTCACCCCTGGTTATGCCGAAAATTTCAAAAATTTTATATGTTGATTATTTTACAAAAAAAGCAAAATATATAAAATTTTAAATATTATAAGGCAAATACATTGTACTTATAATGACGTCCTAGACCTCATTAATGTGATATAATATCATAACTTTAAAATTCTCCTTCTGCCAATATAAATAAAAAAATGCTGAAAAATTAATAGCTTATCCAGATATAATTGTTACTCTACTACTTAAAATCTTGAGAAACTCCAACAAGCAGAGCACGTCGAACGGAAGATGTAATTGATATTAACAACAACAAAAGGAGATACTACTTTTGAAATAGGGTGCACATTTAGAGTCAAATAAATGAGATATTCAACCAATTAAAATCTTAAACTAATAATAGGTAGTTTAAGATTTTGTTAACTAATAATAGGTAGTTAACAAAAAATTGCATATTTTAAGACTTTAATGGAACTTAAATTATTAGGAAAACAAACTTCGTCTTAAACAAATTCACTTAATTAGCCATCTGTTCGAGTTAGTACCTGAAAGGAACTTATTGAAAATATTGAAATACCTAATATATAATATACTATCTCTTTTGCCCGCGGCTTCGCTCGCGTAGACTATAATAAAATCTGCATATTTTTTAAAATCTTAATCAAATTTATATATTGTCACAACCATTCTTCATGTAAAAATCAAAAAACTGTACAACAAGTGGATTTTGCCACTCTCCCAAAGATTATATTTTAAAATACGCTGAAAGATGTATTTCATTATTTGTGTAAAAGAGCATTAATATCAAGTTTGAAGTAAATTTTACAATAAAAATCTTATTTCGACTACAAACGTTGCCACTCCCTTTCACTAAATCAGAGGTTGAACGCCAACGATGTATATGATTAATTGTGTCAAAGAGCATTAGAACTAAGTATCAAATAAATTTAACCATAAAAGTATATTTTGATCATTAATATATATTTACATAATTATATTTTTAATATGATTTTAACTTTAATACCAAATTACACCTCCTTTCACCATCTTAGCGATTGAATTTTAAAAACAACGAAACATGTGCTTAAAGTACTTCGGTTCGTAAGAACATAATATTTTAATTTTTTCCTATACAAACTCCCACCGCGTTGGGGATTGAATTTTAAAAAGCCCCGAAACACGTGTTCCATTAATTGTATCAAAGAGTCTTAAAGAAAATTCACTGAAATACGTATTTCATTAATTGTATAAGAGAACACGAATACCAAGCATTAAGTAAATTTGAGCATAAGTACTTTGTTTGTTATAGAAACTATTACTTTGTTATCTCCTTAGGGGTTAAATTTGAAAAAATGCTGAAACACGACTTTCATTAATTGTGTCAAGTATTATGTTAGTATGTACCAAATGTCAAGCAAATTTTGCCACCCTCGTTCGCCCTCTTTTGTCTCCATAGGATTGAAATCTTAGAAAAAAATCCCGAAACATGTATTTCATGAATTTCGACAAAGAAAATTAATACCATATTTCAAGTGAATTTGACCCCTTGTTTTCTTTCGCTCCTTAGGGGTGAACTTTTGATAAATCAATTCTTAAATGGCGTCTACAGTATGAAATCAACATCGTCTCCAAATTTCAAATTTCTATTCTTACCGATTTGGGCTGGGCGTTGATGTGTGAGTCGGGACAAAGCCTTATGTACTTACATACATATGTATATGATTTATATATAATTCTGTAATATCTGTTTCAACTTTAGTCGATAAATTAGCTAAAGTATAGCTAAAGAATTACAAATAAATTTCTGTTCGTCTATATGCATTATTCAATAATAATATTTCGATAGTATTTCATTTGAATCAAGTGTATCATTTAAAAGTAACGAATAACGAATTGCAATAGATGATCTCATTTGGAAATAACAAATAACGAGATCATTCGAGTAAAAACTAGTGACTAACGTATAAATTGTTATTCACCAATCGAAATCAATTATTCGAATAATGACCAACTCTGCTCTAAAGTACGCAAAGTTACCAACCATGATTGCTGAACTTGCTAAGAAACTAATAGGGAACCTGTTGATGTTAGTTTTAAAGCGTTGGAGAACGAATACTTTTTACTAAAATGTATTTTGGGATATCAAATTTTTACTAGTTTCACAGAAACAGGATGATCTTTTTTAATATTTATATTTTCAATTGCAATTAATTTTGTTTTTCAATTTAGCCTTGACAGAGAACAGAACAGGGCGAACACTTCTTTCGTTCCTTGTAATTATTGTTCTAGTGGGGCAACTAATAGCTGATAGCACTCTTAATATCGAGCAATTTCAATTACAAAAAAAGAAAACACAAGCGTCCTAAAAATACATTTTACTAGATCGTTTTCATATCTATAGTAGATACCGTGCACAATTTGAAAAAGCATGTTATCAAATTAGAATGTATGTAGGTTATCGTAAAATGTTTCTACTACAATATTACTAAAGTAACTAGAAAATAATTATTTGTAGTGTAGAAAATATAATCACTTTGGAATTTTAATCATAACGCAAATATGCTTAGAATTTTTATTTGTTGGTAGGTGCGTCTTGATAAAATTGCAAAATGTGATAATATATATCAACTACAATAATAAGTTTTACCAGCCAAGTAGACGATAAACGTCATGCGATAGACTAGATACGCCCACCACGTTCGGGTCACTAGCTGCTGTCAACATGAACACGTGCATGCCGGCAAGTATGCACATGAACATTCACGTGAAGAGTTGTAAACGATCTCATGAAAAAGTGATAAACATCATGCGCTAATCATCTTTGTCAACTAATCTTACCTTGAGTTGTTTATTTCAACATATCGTGTGTATTGTTGTAGGCAATTTGGATTCATACATAATAATGGGTGATATTATGCTTAAATTGGCTTTGACGCAATTTGTGAATTTGAAGTAATAGAAATACAAATTAAAGTTATTTAAAGCTTTACATTATCAAAATAGCGATATCTAGCAAATAACAATATACATTGATATGAATTTTTTAAAATTAACAATAGGTATGGCAACAACAGGTTATGGCATTTATCTGGATTCGGTAGAATGCAATTTTATGAGAATAAAATATCATCTCGACATGTTTTCCTAAAACTGACAAAAACCTACAAGCATTTTTTAATCTGGTAAAAGTCATTTATTGTATAGGCTATCTCCAATGCAGATATATTCAACATACCAGATACTTGAACGTTATTTTATAGCTGCTAATGACGGTCATAGTAAATAATTTTCCTGCACTGCTACTCCAGAAGCTTGCTTATGATATATTTATGTACATGTATATCATGCATACGGTTATTTTAAGAAGTTGATCGAAACCGTGCTAAATAAACCTACAAGAAGAAGGAAAGAGGTTTTGTTATTGAAGGATAGAAGGCAACTAATCAAAAGTACTATTAGTAATGTTGACATAAATCAGATTTAAATCAAAAGACCTATTTACATATAAAAACATCATTCAAAGACCTACAGTAAATCTGCAGTTACATAGTTGTATAAATGTTGAGAAACTATTAAAAAAACATTTTCCATATTTTTTCCTTGTAAAGTTGAATATCTCTGAATATCTGAATACTTTTGGTGGATAAAAAAAGAACGAAGAACAGAAAAAATATAATATACAAGGTTATTAAGTTCAAGAACTAAGTAATACGTGGAGATAAATAAAACCAAACACCTATAGGACGAATCTAAATAATTAACTGAGAAACATAATCAATATGTTACTCGGTTGCATATTCTTCGACGGAAGTCTTTTACTAATTGATAATTAACAAACTTTCTGATAGCGTTGCAATTTTCTATGGTATAGTAGCTATTACACAAGTTTGCCGAATCTAAAATACTTTAAGTGATAAATGAATGACGTTGACATGTAAAAACATAGTTGTTCTCAATAAATTACGATAATTAGTGTCATTGTTCTCTCCATTATATTAATTGTATTTCAATTACATCAAAGTTCAGTTAAAGAAAGATTAGTCAATTGATCAGCTTGATTTATCCTGTACTATAAATCATAAGTTATAATCAGATTAAATCAAACAGACTTTTCAACGTTATCGGATTTAAATCACAGAAAATAATAAATATGTTACAGTTATAATCTAATATGTATATTTATTTTTATAACTAACTTAATAATTGCTGTTCAAGTAATTTATAAAAATAATTTAAAGTGCTTTCGTCTCCACTTTAAAAATGATGTTATTTCGGTATCTATACACTTAATGCGACAAGTTCATTCACTAGTTGCTTCCATGCTACACGCAAGTCATGCACTTGATGGACTGTTATATTACTAATTATTACTAATTATTGCCACTCGCACATGTATGTATGTATAAAAAAGGCCATTTCGTTTATCATCAATTTTTTGCAATGCACATGTTTCAAATGGAAAAAATTTATTTCTTTAATGAAATTTTCACGACTGACTGCAAATTATATGATTGTTTATGTTAAGATATGGTTCATATATCATAAAGATTCATTATAATTCTTACTTAAAGGCATTTATTATGCTGTTTTCCAACAAGCAACGCATATATATCAAATTATTTTCAGAACTGACACGAACTCATAGAAAATTAGGTGGTAAACCATGCCAACATTATACATAACATGTTTTAAATTCATCTTTAAAGCTATGGAAAATGGTTTAAGCTCAAGGGAAGCCGAACGAGAATTAGAATACCCAGGCAAACATTATTAAACAAGAAAAATAAGAAACATCTTAAATGTGTTCGTCGTCCCGTATTCTTAAATGAAATTGAAGAACGACATTTTTTGGATATCGTAGCTGCTTATGCAGAATTTGGTTCGCCTTTAAACCAAGTGAAGGTGAAAATGATAGTAAAGTTATGTTTTCAAAAATGCCAAAGTTCCCTTACTTTAAAGATGGTAATTATGCAAAAAGACAGTGGCCAAACTTGAAGCGAAGTCGTATAGAGAATACATAACCTGAAAGATTACTTTAATCGGCTAAAAACATCATTGTCGAATGTTGCTGCTAAGAATATCATCAATTATGATGATACTAATCACCGTGATAGTGCCAGAACTCAAACTTGTTTGTTTCAAAGTGGCAAAAATTTTCCGAAAGGCACATGAATTCCACAAAGTGCGTAATATCAGTCATGTTTGCATCAACTACAGTTGAAGATCTTTTGCCTTTGTAGTGTATAAAGCATACTGATTGTACGATAAATGGGTAAATGGTGGTACCTCAAATACCTTCTACAATAGAACAAAGTCTGGTTGATTTGACTGTGGAACGTTTCAGGACCGACTTGTTGAAGTAGCTGTTTCATGGGCAAAGAAAAATGGTAATGTACCGAAGGCTTTAATGGGCGATAATTCATCATAGCATATAAACATACTACCTTTTCTGACCGCGGCTTCGCTCACGTAGACTGTACGGTCTACGGTCCGTATAGTTTTTCATTTTAATTAAATTTATTTATTGTTATATCCATTGTTTATGTATAAATAAACAAACTGTTCGCCCAGTCTACACCATAAATATATTTTTTCCATACAAACTTTGTCACTCTCCCCGAGGTTGAAACTTAAAATACGATGAAAGATATATGTAGGTACTTCATTACTTGTATCAAAGAGCTTTAACATTAAGTTTGATGTAAACTTCAGAATGAAAATATCATTTCCAATATAAACGTTGCCAACACGTTTTTACAATCTCAATCCCTAATTGAGTGAAGTTTTAAAAACCCTTAAACATATACAGCATTAATACCAAGTTTTAAGTAAATCTGAACATATTTCTTTTCCTCGACATTTTGCTACCACTCCTTAACCTCATTAGGGACGACTTAAAAAAAACTCCGAAACACATGTTTCATTAATTGTGTTAAGAGCATTACTATTAAGTTTCACAAAATTCTGTCACCCTCTTTAACATTAGTACCAATTTTCAAGCAAATTCGACTATAGACATATTAACTACAGAAACATTGAGGGATTGAATTGAAAAAAAACAGAACACAAGTTTTAGGAATTACGCCAAAGAATATTACTAAGTTTTAATCGATTATAATGTCAGTGAAGAAACAACAAGAATTGAAGAAAGTGAAGATAACTGCGACCATATTTCAAATACAAGCAGTGATTTAGATAATAATGATAGTAATACACACACAGTAGTACACACACAAAAGTCACTGCAACTAAGCACCCACCACATTAAAAAATAATAATAAAAATAAGTACCTATGAATGACAATTTCGTAGCTTATGAGTTGTAACATGAAACATATCTAGCGGTGTAATTTCCCACAAAAATATATATATATAACATATTTTATTGGAATAATTCGGGTAACATCTGAAATTAGCAACAATTTTAGTGCAAAATTTCTAAAGACGGTTGGCAATGGATTTTTATTTCCAGAAATAATAACATTTATCGCCACTGAAGGCACGAGGGATTATTATTTTAAAACTGACTTGCAACTTTAGAACTTATCCTTTTTTCTGTTTTCTATACAAACCTGTAAGAAAATTATATTATTTTTAAAATGTACTTGTTTATTAGCCAAGGTAGCGTTATAGTACCTGAGTACACAGTGATGTGCTAATATCACGGGCATACAGGATATTGTGCCTAATATTATAAGCTACCCAACATCCTTGTTTATATATTTATAGTTATTCAACCGTTTGGTAGTTCGCGTAAGTGATTGATAGGGGGCGCATTCAGTAATGTGTCGCCATTCTTAATAATAATTGCGTAGGCGTAAAATACGATTTATAGTAAAAGCTGAGAGCCCATAGGCGTGCTTTATGGTGATATCAGAGATTGGGGTAGATCATGATCTCATATCCAAACAACGGCAATCTGATTTTTCCTCATTTATTTTAGATGGTGTTAAATAGTGTTGATTTTCAATATTTTTGATAGACTTTTTAAGAACTTTTTTTGTATTGGGTAGATTCGGTTAAGTGTAGTGAATCATTCAACATAATCTTAAGGCCGGTGATACACCGGAGAAACTAATTTCATGAAATTTGTATGTAAAGATGTTATATGAAAAAAAAATTTCCAGTTAGTACACATCAGGAAATCTTATATATACTTGTTGCGAATACACATTTATCTAGAGTATTTGAAGATATGTCTTTCGAGGAAGATGACGTGCTTTTATTGTGGTGGGCAAAGCGCAGACAGCGAAATAGAGTCATTAGGAGAAACAGACAATTTTGGATGTACCCTACTAATGAGAGAAATTTACAACATAATGCTACTGTTCTTGGAGACGAACTCAAACAACTTCCTCGTACTGTTCGTATCCTTCTTTGGACATTTTCATAGGTGTATATACTACAGAAAAGGTACCCCGTTTTCTGCATTAGCCAACTATCAGTCGGTCAATGAAACAAAAGGGTAAGCCGAAACAAGTTACAACAAACAGAGTACGTTGCATTTCACAAAACTTGTTTACAAAATCATGTCTGCTCTCCTGTCTCAGAAACGCCAGTGTATTCCATTTCATTTGAATGTAGCGTAGAACGTTTATAAAAATTGAAAATAAAAATTTTGTTGTATTTTTATATTATTTTTTACTACATTGTAAAATAAGAAACCAGTGTATCATCATCTAAGTTAACTTCGTATTTAGTATTTTGGTTTTTGCTGTTATATTTATGTTGTTGAATAAAGGATTTACTTTTTACTGGCCTTTACTTATTTTAACTTTTAATGTCTGACTGCTTTCTATTTATAATAATATGAAAATTTATAACTTTCTACTGGTTGTCGAGTAAATATTTGTTCACGTAATTTGTAACTACCATTCACAATGTATATAATCATGTTTATTATTCTGGAAAAACGCACTTTTTAACACAGAATATATCTTAAAAATAATTTTCCTGGCTGTTTATGATATAAAATAAATATATTCTCACTGGGTTGTAATCCAAAAGATAGAATGATGAAAATAGTTATACAATAAAAGAGCTGGATTCTGCAGGTTTACCAAATAGTATATTTTTGTAAAGTTCTTTTTTAATTTAATTTTACTTAGCACCTGGAACAGGGGATTAGATTAAATTAATTGTGAAATCATATTGTAACTACACAACCCATTGTAGTCGTTCTAAACATAACCTATAAAACTTTAATTTCGAAAGAAAGCTAAAAATGAGCCAGGACATAAAAATTTAATAAATATGATAGAAAGCCACGCCCATTTTCATTCATAACCCCTAGTAGCAAATTTACGGGTTTGAGGACAATAACCCCGGTTGAATAACTATAAATATATAAAAAAGGCCAATATGTAACAGAAAAACGAATTATTTTTATAGAATGTTGTATTATTGCACTCTCTTAAACCGTTTTCTATCACTAGAATAAGTTTCTTTTTCGTTTTTACAAGTTTTTCATGTGATCTAAGTATCTCCGTCAAGTATAAAATAAGATAAAAAAAATTTTTATCCCTAGGATGAAATTTTAATATTCGGGCAAAATTGTAATATTGGTTGGGAACTACTCGTTTATTTTTTTAGTAACTAAGTGTACTTAAACGCCATATTCACGTATACTATTTACTTACTACTAGTATTTAGATTAAGTTGTATTTCGACATCACTTTTGCATCATTTTGTTCAAATTTTGACATCTATATTTTTGTTTTACGGAAAATATTTGGTAAATAATAAGGAAAGTTTTGTTAAAATACTGCAAAAACCAAAGCTTATAAGCATATAAGTAAAAACAAGCGAAATATTTTGAACAAACTTATTATTTTTAGTGTGAATTATTTAATATTTGAGAAAATTGCCAAATGTTAAATATCGATTAAAACTGCACTATAAATACATTAATCTGATGTTTGTCATAATTTTCGTTTTATAAATATTAAAACACTTCGCAAAGATAAAAATAAAAAAATTGAGAGAATATATATTATATATATATTGATTGTACAGATAGAAGATATTATCGAAATAAGGATGTCATTTACAATCAACTTGATACTATAAATCAAGATTTGACTAATTCACGCAAATTTGTAAGATATACAATCACTTTGGTAATTGGCGGCAATTGTAGTCAAAGTAATTTTTTGTTAAAATTTTTTTATCACCATAAAACAATTTAAATAAATTGGGCAAAACATAGGTATAATTATACAGTCATACACACTGTGTAAACAGATAAAATTGCCAAAAAAAACTTTGTTTTTGATTTTACGACAAAATCATTTCTTAAAAAAAAATGTTCCTGTCGAATTATCAAGGTTGCTATAGAAATACATTACATTAAACATATACGGTGTTAATAAACTAAGAAAACATAAAGATTCTACAGCCCCTGTTTCAATACTTTAAACAAATACATATGTTCTTGAATGGTTAATATATTTTATAACTAAATTCTGTTATTTACGAATGTTTCTGAATCACAGAGGTACTCTCATAAACATTTGGAGGTGTTAATAGTAGCTTCTCGACTAGAAGTAGATAATCGAAGCAATCATATAAATCGAATTTCTACATACAATTCAATAATCAAAATCTGTAGGATTACCGCCAAATGTTGTGCATTGCTCTTACCATTAAAGGTTTGGATATGCAAGTGAAAGAAATTGCAAAGTATAACATTAAAGATTCTTATGCATACATTTATAAGCCTCTTGCAGAAATTAGTGAATGCTCTTAGTAGCAGTGAAGGAAACAGGCCCCAGCAGAGCAAAATTGCTTTTTAGATACAACTGAATTTCCCTTCTTATGATACTGGCATTTAAAAGCGCTAGTTGGTTGCAAGTTTTTGAGAAATGTTTACACAAACGGCGCTCGGACGAAAATTACTACAAGAGGTAAGAAACTAACAGAGTAAGAACTGACGCATTAAGCTTAATTTATCAAAATAACGGTTACTACCTTAAGAATTAAATTGTTACCGTAAAATGTGTTATTTGTAAGCAAAAAGCATTTCAAACAAAGCCTTTATTTACTAATTATATAGTCCTAATTCTGTGCTGTTAGCCTTTTCGCGCCAGATATTCAAATCGATATATGTCAGATACAGGGGGGTTTTCCTCTTCCTAAAATTGAACATACTTTAGGACAATTACATAAGTGGTTCAAAGTATTTTTCAAAATTAGATGCCTCTAGTGGTTTCTACCAAATTAAACCATCTGAATCCAGTCAGCTATTAACCACATTTATAACCCCCTCTGGCAGATTTTATTTCAAAAGATTACCTTTTGGTATTAGTTGCGCACCCGAATATTTTGCAATGAAATTTTCGAAAATATTGTCAAATTTAGAAGGTGTTGTATGCCACGTGGATGAAATTTTAATACATGCATCTTCCATTGAGAAACACGACGAGATTTTAAAATCGGTTCTGGAAAGAAGTCACAAAGAAGGGTTAACGTTAAATAAAAGAAAATGCCAATTCGCTGTGGAAGAGGTAAAATATCTGGCTCATATCGTTTCAGGGCAAGAAATTTCAATCGATTCTGATAGAGTTTTAGGTATTAGGAAATTTGCTAATCCTACTAATAAAACTGAACTGCTGCGGTTGTTAGGAATGATTAATTTCGCGGGAAAATATATTAAAAAACAAATCGTCAATATTAGACCCGTTAACGGCTTTGTTGAAAAATGATTGCGTATTTTTATGGGGACCAGCTCAAGAACAATCTTTTACCAAAATGAAATGTTTACTAGAACAAACGCCTAACTTAGCATTTTTTGATGCCAGTAAAACAATTATAGTTAGCGCAGATGCAAGCTGCTATGGCTTAGGTGGCGCCTTAATGCAAGCAGCTAAAGATGACTCCCGTGAAATAGTTGCTTTTGCATCACGATTATTGAGTGACGTAGAGAAACGCTACGCCCAAATAGAAAACGAAGCACTGGCGATTACTTGGGCAGCCGAATATTTTTCGGACTCCATTACCGGAGTAACATCACTAATTTTCGAAACCGACCATAAGCCGCTTATCCAAATACTTATGAGCAAAAATTTAGATGACCTAACACCAAGGTTACAAAGGTTTCGGATGCGTCTTATGCGGTATCGGTATGACGTTATTTATACTCCAGGGAAACAATTAGTGGTACCGGATACGCTAAGCAGAAGTCCATTAGAAAATTCTATTCCGAAATGTAATGAATTAGGTTTAGAAGTAGATAATTATGTTAATACAATAATAAACCAGTACCAGTAAAAGATAATTTTCTTAAAGAAATTATCGATAACCAAGTTAAAGATCCAATAATCCAGAAGCTAAAAGAGTACAGTCTAACTGATTGGCCTGATCGTTCACAATTACCAATCGAGTTATTACCATACTATCCGATTAGGTACGAAATTTCCTTTGCAGAAAATTTAGTTTTGAAAAACAATCGTATAGTAATACCAGAAAATTTAAAATTAAGATGTTTAAATTTTATTCATACAGAGCATTTGGGGATGGTAAAATGTCGAGATCGCGCAAAGTCGAGTGTTTGGTGGTTAGGATTATCTTCGCAAATCGAAAACCTAGTGCGGAACTATCCTTTATGCGTCGAAAACCGTATAAACAGAAAAGAAACGTTTTTGAAAGACGAAATAACAACCCGTCCGTGGCAGAAAATTGCTTTAGATCTTTTTAAACTCGAAAAATGGTATCTTATCGTGGTAGATTATTTTTCTATGAATGAAAATGCAATAATATTAAAAATTAAGGAACTTTTTGCTAGACACGGTATTCCCGAAATTGTAAGATCAGACAACGGTCCGCAGTTTCAGACTTCTTTTAAACACTTCGCGAAAGAATATAATTTTATCCATATTACAAGCAGTCCATATTTTTCGCAATGCAACGGCCTTGTGGAAAGAATAGTTCAGACAGCCAAGCAATTAATTAAGAAAAACAAAGATGATATGTTTATTGCTCTTTTGTCTTATCGCACAACACCTCTAGAGTCAGGTTTTTCTCCAGCCGAATTACTTATGTGTAGGAAATTACGAACAAATTTGCCACAACTTCCTAGCAATTTGTCTAAAAAAATTGACCCTAAATCGCTTTCGTTAAACAAACGATAAAGAGACTAAGGTTAAAGCGGCTGAAGATTATAATTCACGTCATAAGGCCAAAGATATTTCTCCCTTACAGGTAGGGGATTCGGTATGGGTAATCGACATTAGAAAATACGGCAAGATTGTAGAAATATGTAACGAACCGAGATCATATGTAATCCAAACAGAAGTAGGGCTATTTCGTAGAAATAGCTGGCACCTTATACATGCACTTTATTATTTTAATGATATATTGGACACCACAGAACCAACTAATTTAAACATGTATAGAACTAATGTAACTGATGTAAATTCCAATCAGGATAAGTTTAATAATTTGGAATCAGAATCTAATGGTTATCCTGATTGCGATACTGAGATATGTAATAATGATCGTGTAAGAAAGAATAGTGACGCGTTCGTTGATAGTGCGCTGAAATCAACTGGCGAGAAACGAATGCTTAAACATCTTAGTGACTATGTATTAGAATAATAGTTATTTTTCCGAGTTTGTAAAATGTCTGGCTCTGTCAGATACAGGGCTAAGGAGTGTCATGGCGGTGACACAAGCAAGCGTTCATGTATGTAAGTATTAAGCGTACTAAATTAATAAACAAGTTCGAAGTTAACGGGTTTTTATTAGTTAACGCCACAAATTCCAAACTTATTCATATGTAATTATCTAACTGACTGACAGATTTTAGCATGTTATTTATACCGACAATAACACAGTATCATCACATCGCAGGGTGACCTTAAATGGTAGCTCATTGGAACAATATTACTATATAATTAGATCATTTAAAAATTCATAGTCACTTATGCTTGAGAGCAAAGGAATAACTTTGTATAACCGAAAGTAATTTTCTAGGTACTATTTACAACACCCTAAAAACTATACAATTCATTGGGAAGTAAAATCGGTTTAATATTACAGATCACGCTACAACTAATTCATCCAAAAAGAAAATAGTAAATTTTTTGTAGCTAAGATTATTCCAAATGCAATTCACTTTCAATAATAGTAATATATATTAAATACGCACTCAAATAATTTATAACAGATCTTAATGCAACTTACTCTAATTGCAGTCGTATTGCGTATCATGTCGCTATCTAGAAACGTTCGAAAGGAAGAGCACAGCATTTTAGAATTATCTATTATTTCTGAATTAATATTATAAAATTATTAACTTACCTTTAGAACTTTAGCGGCATTGCAGTCACATTCCAGCTTATTTTGGCCTAAATTTAAATATCTAAAATTATCGTTTCTGTCGAATATATTAGATAAAAAATGCATTGGTACCTGCAAAAATAAAGCATAATAAACTTTTGTATAGACACTCTAATTGGGTAGTGGTTTAGATGTTATATTTTAAGTAAAGAATCTGGATCCTTCGCAATGAGCATATTTACTGACAAATTTTCAAAAGTAAATATAGCAAAAAATATTTACTGTTTATGTTCGTTTTCACTATTAACAATACCAGAAACAAAATGATTTTGAGAATGGTGTTTGTTCTTCAAGAATTAATTTTAAAAGAAATATATTATGAAATTGTAATGCAACACAAATTACTATTACTACTAATGACATGTACATTGTAGTACAAAAGTAATCAGCATCTTTAAAGAAAATACTCTCCCAGAGACTGCCGATCCCATCACTGTAACAGATTCCGTGAAATTGCCATGAAGCGATCTTGAACGTTGCCCTCATTTAGAAAATTCGAAAATAATAATTATGTAAGAGACAGGTAATCACATACATATGTAAAAGCTAGACCTTTTTACGTGTACGTCTTTCTCTAGAAGAAGTTCGGGAGGTCGGAGAGTTATCTACTGATCAGCCTGTTCTCAAAAGCTCTGGAGGCGGTAATTAGATCTACACTGCAAAGAAAAATTAAAAACTCTAGCAGATTACAAACACGCATTTCAGCTTCCTGTCATGACAGTTTTAAACTCTTCACATACGGAAGCAGTACGGTAAAACTTTGATAGCAACGAATCCACTGTGGCAATTTTCTTGGACATAAAAAGCTTTCGATATGGTATGGTAGCAAGGTATCTGCGCATGTATAAATCCTGTCATATGCCAACCTGGATATTTACCTATATCAAGAGGTCAAATAACCTTAAGTAGGGGTTTTTCGGACGTGAATATCAACCGATGCGGATATTTCTCAACCTTTGCCTCATGTTGTACAATGCATTATTAAACGAACTTAGTGGAGTTTGCCAATGTTTGTACTACTATAAATATTTGTGATACTTGTCAGGTACATTCATAGTTATTACATCGCCACATTTTTCAAAAACTCTATCACCTCTCATTACAAGATTCAGAATAATGTCTTGAAATTTGAGTATAAAAATAGTGAACAAGATGTTTAAAGATTTTGATTTTTGTAGATGCATGATGTCATCACGTTTTTTCCAAAATCATGGACATTCGAACCTATAGGAATGTTACTAACACTAACCTTGGTAAATATACATTTAAAATTTCAGCAATTCTACTTCTGCAGTAATTGCATGAGAAAATATTACGTCAAAATACCAGTTATGCTACTAAATGCTATCAACACTGTATGTAATTAGTACAAACCTACATAAAATATTACAAAATAATTATTCTCCAAAGTTTCTTTTACGAAGTGTTGTAAGGAAAATATATAATTGCCGGTTTGAATAGTTCACACTTGATACTTAGAACAACTTGAACTATAAACTTGATACTTTACAGTAGCTGAGTGAACTTTATTGTGAATACTTCGTACTTAAAATTAGATTATTTTAATATATCAAAAAGTTTAAATTGGAAAACTTGTAATTTGAAATGTAATTGCTAAAATAATACTATTTAAACATTATTTTTTAACCTCAAAAAAGGTGATAGACGAAATATGGGTGCTATAAGACGAATTTCATTATAATAGTTGAAAAAATATATAGGATATCTTTGCATTATAATTATTTTGTTACAACCGATAATTCGGTGATTTTTTATCTGTCAAGAACAACTTAATCTTATAGTAAACATGATATAATGCTGATACAATAGTTCGGACTCCTTGTATAAACATCATAAAAAATAAAGATAATCGGGTACATTTTAGAGCGCGGAGGGAGAGGATGCGGTTTTATAAAGGCAAAAAGAATAAAAGGAGATTGTCGTGTTCTATTAAGTCTTGCTTTGATGTACGTATATGCCAGTAATCAACTTAACATTTTCAGATTTCCACGTTCGAAGCAAAAAGCAGTGATGATAATTTCAAGAAAAAGCATTCGCCTCTATAATGTCGCAATCGATTTGCAGATTGCACTGTCATAATCATCAAATGCTGAACCACCGATTGTATGTAAATGCTGTACCTATTTAAAATCTGTCTGAGAAGCAGCAGAAAACATTTGAGGTAATACTGAATTCTCTGCGCGCAATAGAATATGACAAATATTAATAGAAGTGGTAGACATTATTGAAATCGGAAGGAAAGTGTGAATGGTAAACAAAATTGTTGCTTATAATACACATATTTTTTTTACAGGATATAGTCAGTATTCACTTAATGCCACAGTAAGCACGTAATATAGAAGATCTAGTTTATGTGCACATTTTGTTTTTTGATGAATCCAAATTGGTGGTGAACGTCAACTGCATCCGCAGGACATTATGGTAAAGGGTGTGATTACATATGGTGGACGCATACATCTGCTGCGTGTACAGCAGGTGATGACGGATCGCCGATACGTAGATGAGACTCTACGGCCTGTTGTGCTTCACTATGTTCGGAGGCACCCACAGTTGCTACACATGCACGACAAGCCCGACTTCACGTCGCGTGTGTTGTACCTTTGTGAAAGAGCACCACAGACCAATGCTCCCATGGCCGGCACAATCTCCAAATCTGAATCCAATCAAACATGTGTGGGATATGATCAGTCGGACACTTCAACGGTATCCCGCTCCTCCGGCTAACGCTGAGGAGCTATGGAGGCGAGTTGAAGCAGCATGGCTGGCCATCCCTCCCACTATCATACAACGACTTATCCAGCGACTCCCGCTATTTGTGTACGTAATTATCAAATTAAAAAGTATTCAATCAAGCATCATTAAGTTTCCATATTCGCTCCGCTTGTTTATACAAATATTATGCTAGTCGCATCGTTATTAGGTCATTTCGATCGCATGATATTTAGGGGGCACCATCATATTTTGTTTTTGTGTTTGTTTTGTGTTTATTGATATTTTTTCTAACGTGCAAATTCTGTAGCACCCACAATTCCTTGCATGTTTATGTACGATGGCAGACAGCCAAAATGCTAGCTCTAAGTTGCGGTCTATAAGGACAGTAAGCATTCGAGTATGTTCAGCTCTTGCATGCATCCCGCTTCTCTTATCTTATTTAGATATCTGCTTCCATACTATCTGGATGTATGTATACATATACCGTCTGGAAATAATCGTCCGGGCGACGGACGAGCAGTCTACGGCTGGTCTACATAATGAAAGGTGCATGTCTTATACTATTGCCACTGCGGTAAATTGTTAATCATACTAGCATCCCCCCTCCACGGTTTTTCTTCCCAAGATCGTCTCACAAAAAAGATAGTGATTATCATTTAGTGATTATAGAATTGATTATTTATTACTGCACAATTCACATTTTATTTTCTTCCGTAGTAGCTATATGAAAACAATTTCATTCGAAATTTTTACTTTATTTCCTATGAACCATGTTTTTTAAATTTAACGAAAATACTGCCTAAATTGTTTGTTTTTACTTCTCAAGTTTTTACTTTGCATAGTAAATGGAATATAACTCAGATTTAGTAAAAAGGTTGTTTTTATTATTTTATTTTAAGAATTGCTGCTGTACCTCGTGCCTTCTAACATTTACCTTTGGTGAAGGAAATACCGAATTACACGATCTTACTGGTTGCTTTGTTAGTTGCTTTAATCGACATGAGTGGAATAAGTACGGTGGTTGTGCTCGCATTCCACACTTACTATGTGGCGACATAATATACGAATACAACGTTCTGATTCTCCCGATCATGTAGCCCAGTCGTATACTGCTCGCCCGTCGCCCGGACGATTATTTCCGGATGGTATACGTTCATATATGGTTTAAGAAATAAAGCAAACATATTCGACAACAAAAACATTTAGTTATAAAATGAGCTCGCTTTTTTAAATCTAGGGTTGACATGTAACACACTAGATATTTTTATCAGCTGTCTTCTTGAATTCTTTCTAAATTAAAAAGAAATATTAGAGAATTTTTTTATATTATTAATAATACTATATACTATGCATTAAATATATAGGTATTAGAAATCTTATAAGGCAAATACTTATACATAGTGATTTAAAATAAATTAAATTAATTCCAACAATATAATTTCTTATAAATTTGAATATTTGCAATGAGTATAAAAACTAATTATAGCATAAAATTTACGAAATAGTTGCATTGCTGGATTTTGGGAGTAGATTTCAAAAGCAAATCAGAGTGAATTAGTACATATATTATGTGTTTCGTTCTCACGTTTTACGTCAGCAGCGTACGAGAATATTTTAGAAAACGTGGTAACACCAAATGTGCATTCTTTTTGTGCGACCAAAGAGACGGAGTTATCATTGTTCAAGTTAACTCTTCAATCAATACTGGACGACTATATGTGAGCAACTATGTTTAGAAATTGGGATATATTTTGAGAAAACCAGCAAGAAATTCTTAATTTGGACAACATAATTTAGCGAGCTCATATGTGCTGGAATCGCTTTATAGAACACCCATTGTGCGAAACACTTACAAATTCTATACAGGATACAGCTGTGCTAGTAGTAACTAGCTATAAGTTACTAAATCGTTTTTATTCACTAATGATATTATACAGAATCAACTGCGCAAAAAGTAGCTTTAATGTAACTACATAGTTACTTTTATAAGTAATTGACACAACTCTGATACCTACATAGTTTTATTGTTCTTTACTAAAAGTATAAAAACCATATAACTACTTACATATTGTATTATTTTTGTTTGTAGTCACAAATAAAATTAAAAATATATACATATATAGCCGATAAAAATATCAAGTGCGTTAATTGTTAGTTGTATTCCAGATCTTTACAATAAATCAAAAATAAGAAATATACAATAAAAATGAATACGAATCAATTTTAATTTTTCTCTGTTTACACTCATTGTTTGTGTGATAGGTGATAATAGATTACTGTATTTTATTTTTCATTGAAACTATAGCGAAATTGAGTACCTACTTGTAATTGTTTAATTTTCTTTTCTTTACTTCATAGTTGATTAATAAATTAACAACCATTTTACATACATACTTAACGAAAATACAATCGAATCATTTACTTAATATAGTATGCGAACCCATCCTTTGAAAATCAAGCAGTTACGAACAAATATCTGCATCTTTTAGAACCAAATGTTTTCGTTGCTGAAAACGTTTGTTTTATTTCATAAACGATTTATGAATGATTTATGATTCTCGTTTAAGTTTTGCGCCTCATATAGCTGATCTCTGCATTTCTGCCTCTAAAACATTGAGTTTTGTTTTAAGGACGTACAAATTGTTTAATAATCCGTCTCTTTTCAAAATATTGTTTTTTAGCTTTGTTGTTAGTAAGCTTGAATATGCATCAATTTGTTGGTTACCTATCTTACAAAATTGATGGCAATTATCCGGATCGCAGAATAAATTATGAACTTCTGGACAGACATGGTGTGCAATCGCTAGAGGACCGTCGTGAAATCCATGGAGTGGTTTTTGTGAGAGGTTGTGCATGGGACCATCCACTCCCATCATTTACTCTTCTCTATTACTTTTTTCGTTCCTCGTGTATCTTCCCGGTCCTCTCCTACTTTTGCCTTGCCCCTTCTTAGAACCAACATGCTACAAAGTTCGCCCCTAACTACCATGAGTCGTGCTGCTGGTGTCCGCTATGAAGATATTTTCCACAATTCAGTAACCAAATATGTTAGAGGTATGTTTTTGTATTTATTTCATTTTTATTTTTGTATGTTTTAAATGTATGTATTCTTTTATGTGTCCTGTAATAGGTTTTTTCGTTGGACATTAAACGTTATTACTATAAACGAAGGTCCAGGCTGTCCACCACTATACAGTATGCCACTATGCCACCATGACTATCTGTTTACATTATGAGCATCACTAATATTTTTCTGCTGTTCCATATATCCATATTTTCATGTGTTATAGATTGTATTATTCGCATATTAGTAGCATTATTATATTATGTACGATTTGTACCGTTATTTCTTCTCTTTAGCGTTATTTCAAAACGAGTGTTTATTATCTTTTACCCCATCGCAATTTTGCGATTTTTGTTGTCTGTAATAATGACAAATGTGCAGGCTTTGTAATATGACGAAATGGGTTGTACGTTCGCATAAAAGGATTAATTTAATACAAGATACTTAGGCCAAAAGTGGCGACCTATTGACGTTCAGGTTTTACAGCATGTTTTGTAAATTGTAATGGAGTCTAAACACATACGAGCTCGTGATCGATGACCCATCACTCTCTAGTATCCGTTCCCTAAAAATATAACAATACTTATTGCATTAATAAGAACTTTGTTGTCTCCAGTGAACCAATCTCTCGTGTTTGCTCAAGCGGAATACTTTGTTTTGTTTGGATTTTCTTCTTCCGGGAATAAACATTTTCGATTTAGTATCCTCAAAGTTGAAAGTAATCGTTTTACAGTGGAAAGTAATTAATACAAGTGATTCTTTTTCTTGTATGCATCATATTTGTCAAATGTTTAAATACTTTTTTGTGTTATTTTATGTTAATTAGAGCGGAAGAATTTCCTTTCAGTGTAATACACAGATTGGCCTAGTCAACGTTTCCCATTCGACTTCAACGAATTCGAATTCCTAAAAGCAAACATGTACCATCTTTGGCAAATTAAATGCGAATATTTCAGCGAGGAATTTCCATTTACTAAATAAAGGCTATACTTTGAAGCAAATTTAATTTCTCTAAAAGAGAGTACTGCTTTGATGAACTTCTTTAGAGTAATTAAATTCACTTTAAAGCAAAGCCTTTATTTACAAAATCAACATTCCCCAATCAAAAATTCGCATTTAAATTGCCAAAGATGGTACATCCTTACGTCACTCCTGCCGCACTAATACGATTGAAAGTCGAAAACCCTTAAGAATGTCTCCCCACTATCGTAACTTTTCTGCGCCTACAGATGATACGTACATGTAAAATATGCGTGCGCTAATGTGTGTAATATGCACGGTACATATAAACCTATAACTCCACCAATCTGTATGTATTTGTTGAGTCCAAATTAGTTTTTTTATCAGAGTAAAAATGATCCTAAGTAAAACTAAAGTGGAAATAAACACACAGTACTGAAAATTTCTGTTTTCATAAGGTCCGTTCGTGACCCTCACTGCGTTAGTTTCCAACCGTTAGAAACCAGATACTTACATAAAAATAATTACCATAAGCAACAAATTTGTAGATAATTTATTCGGGCGATTCATTTTGACTGTTAGGAATTAGCGGGACCTGAGTCTATGAACGGATATGTAATACATTAAACTTAAATAAGTTTATTTCAATACTTAAAGATTAATGTGAAATAGTGGTTGTATAATTACTGAAGCGCTTTTAAAAAACAAGTATCCTTACTGTTTTCAACTTATTGTATCTGAGACTCAACGCTACGAAACTGCTAATAAATTTTGTGCTGTCCAAAAGAGGTAAAATACCCTCGATGTGGTTATGGTCCGCATATAATTCTCGCAAATTTCCATATGAAGGATCATCACGAATTGCATCCAGTGAAGTAATCTATAAAAAATAACATTGAATTGTCAAAATACATTATGGAATGGAATAGTGAAACAGTTTATGCAGTAGAATATAGTGATACAGTTTCTATTTTATATTCTATATCCGTTTATGAAAGCTTCGTTTCGTAGTTAAATATGTTACTGCTATATTTTCAAAATTATACCTTATCTTTTTGTAATATACTATAAAGAATATAGTTCACATTAAAATCCCATGTTATACCCTACTATTTGATAAGCTTCGACAACAATTTTTGAGCCACTTACTCAAGCCTTTCTGGCAAGATGAAAAATTATTTTCATATAATGCAAATGATATGGTTTTTGAAATACTAATGTACAGTACCCGGCACGAATCTTGGCGGAAGTAGGGGTTAGGATCGCGCAGTAGGTAGTAGGGTGAGCGAACTTGCAATTGGTTCATCATCAAGTTGTATAAAATCAGTGGCGTAGAATATAACAACAATTACCATAGTTCGTATGAATTATAAATGAAACTAATTATTTAGATTTAATGTGAATACATTTATTTAAAAGAAATGTATGTATTCCAATTACATATATGCATTAAATATATTATTACATATAAGTAAAAGTAATCCGTTAAAGAGCAAGTAAGCGATTCTTAGTTTAAACCAATACAAATTATAGGGTTTATTGTGAATAACATTAATGAGATAATTAAAAGTAAATTGTGTAATTAATAGGTTCTAGAAACGGAACAAACAATATTAAGAACATTTTCATAATTAACGAAAATAACATTATGTGTCTTTAACTAAATTTCTGAAGAATGTCGTAGTTATTGTTTTATTATTGTATACTATATACATTACATGTAATTACAAATGTAAATAATAGACATGAAAAAAAACTAATCTTCTTCAGAACTAAATAGGTCGTCGTTGTCGCTATCACTATCAACGTTTATAATTAAAGGTTCCAAAGATTCATCAACCAATGTCTCTGACTGTAAATATTTGTCTTCAATATTGATGACGTGTTTACAGCGTTGTTGCCACTCATTCGTAGAAAATTTTTCAAATTCTTCTTTTACTAGTTCGCGAACATTTTCTAACTTGAAACTAACATTTCTTGCCGCTACACTGTTTTTTACAGTAGCCCATACCAATTCGATTGGGTTTAAGTCCGGATGATACGGCGGAAGTCTTAGAACCGTATGCCCTTCGCATTTCAACATGTCATCAAACTTGTAAGTTATATATTGCTGTTTATATGTTTTTATAAGATGGTATAGTTGCGGTTTTAACATACTGACATCAAAAGGAATGTTTTTTGACGTTAACCAATTTACCATTTCTTGTTTCTTGCTTGTACTGGTTGGCGCACGATTCGTTTGAATATTGTGGTAAGGTGCATTGTCAATCACAATTACCGAGTTTCGTGGTAAATTTGGTATAAGTCTCTCTTGTAGCCACCTGCCATAGTTTTCAGCATTCATTTCCGAATGATAGTCCCCGGTTTTTAGACCAGACTTGAACATTAGTAAACAATTAGGAATGAAACCCATGTCTCCACCTGCATGCACTATTATCAACCTGGCACCTTTGGAAATATTTTTGAATAGACCTTTTGTACTATCGTCGCTCCACGTTTTCGAAGATGTATGGCTGCTATGAATATATGTCTCGTCTATATAAACAATGGGCCGATTACAGTTCCGGTAATATTTGATTTTTTGCAAATAATCAATTCTCAATGCACGGATATCCATACGCTCTATTAACACCCTTCTATTATTTTGAGTGCATCTGAATTTAAATCCTAAATCTGTCAAAATTCTTCTTACTGATCTGTCTGACCCATTCCATTCTAATTCGGCTTTCATTTTCTCACGTAACGCTGCTGCTGTAACACGACACTCTTCAGAACGATGAAAATTATAAATAATATCTCTCAAGATTCTTATTTTATATTCTGGCAAACTAGTAATTGTCTTTTGTCTTGGTCTTTTTTTCCCAGGACTTCTAAATTTTACTTCATTTGTTGTCGAATTTCCTTCCTGCACAATTCTTTCAATTGTTCGTACAGACACACCTGTAGCTTGGGACACTGTTTCTTTTAAATTACCCATATTAAGTAATCCACTATTTTTACAAAAGAAATTGTATACATTAAAAACTACCTCGCGCGTTTGCGCATGTATCACTTTATGAGCACCTACTAGCGACATTATCGATACGCCACTGAATACTTTACGTATTGCACCGTGCAAAGTGAGAAGGCGTATCCCTTCTGAAAATAGTTAACTGCGCATCCCCACTTCCCGCCATCACTTCTGCCGATTACAGTATGTATATACACACCTATAGCTAAATGTGTTTGTTTTTGAGTTATTTGCGTGACTATAAGTTAAAAACATGATTTTAAATAAAAACGAGTAGATTTTAATAGGTTCACCGTATAAATATTAAGCAAATATTGATGCTGAGCTAAGAAATAATAAAGTACCTACCTATAGTATTACTGTTACAGTTTGTTTACAATGGAAATAGTAGCAAAATAGGTAGTAGTTCAGATTCTTAAGCATTATCTGAGACATAATTGAATGAGAATATTGACATAGATGATATTAACGAGCTTGAAGTTTTGATATAACAGAATAATTTTATTACTGTGTACCGTTAAAACTGATTTTTTTCTCGAGAAGTATAGATTGATATGGTTTTTGTGTTGGGAGGAAGTAATAAGAATATTTTACTACTTTTTTTTCATAATTAAATGTTATCTTACTAACACTTTGTGTTTACTATACTATGTCATTTTTTCCCATTTAAGCAACTTGTAATTCTAAACTAAATTTCACACAGGTCAATCATCGTCATACAGGGCAATCATAGCTAATACTGTTTTTTTTTCACTCAACTTGGCGTCAGATAATGATAATTGATACGATTTAGGTATAGAATTGTATTTTACCATTCATTAAATTGGCTTTAAAGCAAAGCCTTTATTTACTAATTACACATTATCTGCTGAAAAATTTGTATTCGTATAATTTGAAAAAATAGTACTTATCTCACAGTAGACAACACTTCAATACGTTACTGTAAATTTTTGTGAAGATTTCATTGATAGTAAGAATTTTTAGCTGAAAACTTTTTATCATAGAAAACTAATTATTACTATACCCAGTATCCACTACTGACAATCCCTAAACTCTTTCAATCACCCTTTACTACGACGACAACATAGTAGATATTCTACTTGGACAGCAGCAATAATAGAGGCAGATTTATAACTTACTTTTTCTATGCCGGTGCTATAAAGTTCACTTTACGACATCCGTTTTGGTTGCATGAAGTATTACTTTATCGCATGCTAATTTTATATGTCAAACAATACCTGTCATACAAAACATGTCTCTCATTTTAATCTTTTTTTAATTTTTTGTAACCGAAATAGAAAAAATAGTATAAGGTACACGTTTCATAAGCCATTTTTTAGTATACATGCACCATAATAGTTATTTACGAACCAAGTGCGTGAAATCATATTTCGCGAATGAGTGACCAGTTATGGACACGAATTCGCTAAATGTTTCACGCACGAAGGTTGTACAATATCTTTTGTACGAGAACTATAATAATAATACATATTGTTAAATACGTTATCGTTTATGACCATATATTATTAAGGTTAGGGATTTATGATTTTAAAATGTCACTAAATTAATCGAGTTCCAGGAAGTACCAACTTTACTTTTACGCACTCGTGTTTAATGTGACTTTTTTAGTATGCATGCATCATAATAGTTATTTACGAACCAAGTGCGTGAAATCATATTTCGCGAATGAGTGACCAGTTTAAAGCGCGAGCCGAAGGCGAGCGCTTTAAACTGGTCACGAATTCGCGAAATATGATTTCACGCACTTGGTTCCGCGTCGTGGCTTTAAACTCGTTACTCGTGCTTTAAAAGCTTGCTTATGCACTAGTGTCATAATATACTATTTGCGCACTTGTTCTTTAGAAAAACTTGAACGCGTGCGCAAAAATCGTGTCTTATGAAATATACTATTTTATACAACTGTCTGTAAAACTGACACTTTTAAGGCAAGCTAACCGGATTAAAAATTGAGTTTTATAACATAAGCGTGTTAAAACTACTTTTTTCCACTACTAGCGTTAGAAGACGTCATTATTTGGTATGTTTTCGGGCCGAGAAGATAAATTTCTCTCCTAGTAGTCAATAATAAAAATTATCTCCTACTATAGAGCGTCTCAACCTTAGTATTCAGTACGGTCTCTTATGGGATATATACCTCTCATACTATCTTAAACGATTTGTAATAAACTGTCTCTTTTTATATCAAGGCGAAGTTGTCAGTTCGGTTTATTGTCGAGCGTGTTTGTTGGTATTTGTCAAGAAAATAAACGGACGCCAATGAATAGACTTGAAAAATGACATTATGTTCACTAATTTTTGTATAGTGCTAACTTCACACTCATAAATGGAAATAAGTACACACTTATCGACTTGGGAAAGTAGTTCTTTCAGACAATCTTTCTCGAGCGCCCGATAGTTTTGATTTACAATAACCTAACCTACAAGTATTTAAAATGTCATGTTTTAAATGAGTTACCAACCTAACTTGTCATTGTCGAACTGGCATCTATGTAGTGTATCTGCATAAGACACATACTGAATACTAAGGTTGAGACGGTCTATAGTAAATAATAAAAACAATTGGCAATAATAAAATTATGATTTATTCAATAGAAATGTATAGAATAGAAATAATTTGAATATAAAACCATAAATGTCGTATAGATGCACGAATGAAATCCGCAATTCAAGAAAAAAGGTTAGGTTAACATTTAACATGAATAAACAAAGTAGGAAATACGTAATTTGGTAAACACTACTTATTAAAATAATAATTAATAGCGCAATTATGGCAGCTTATGTTAATTTCTGACGTACTGGCTTGCAATAAAATCTCGTACACCTAGTTTTACCTATATTGATTTCACCTTTTGTGACATTTCTAATTTGACGTTTCATTTCCAAAAGTACACTATTTTTATAAGTCACCATAACCTCTATGCATAGTGTGTCACATCCGTCAAATCTAAAGTCAGCTTACATTGAAAAATAATCTTCAAAAATTAGCTTGCTTGACATTTAAGGTGTACGAGATTTTATTGCAAGCCAGTGTACCAGTATTTTTGATACTCTATTTGATTTGCTTCCTTGCGGATTTCTGGAGGAGTACAACTACTGTCTGACATTTTTTTTGGTATTGTGACAAGACATGAATAAAATCTCAATTTGACATTAAATGTTTATTCATTTGTTTTTACAGACTAATATGTTTTCTATGGATATCTTAAATTAAACATTTATCGGAACGGCTTATTATATTACATTATTATTGAGAAAGCGGTTAAATATGCTAGTAGTGGAAAAAATAGTATATAAACCACGGCAGAGAAGATTTGTCTTCTCTCCTTGGTATATAATTACTATTACAGAACTGACTGTAAAAGTGACACTTTAACGCAAGCTAACCGGATTAAAAATTGAGTTTTATGACATAAACTGACATAAGCGTGTTATAAAATGGTACTTTTAAGACTAGTGCGAAAATGTTTATAATGCTAATGACAGTTACTTTATTGATGTAGATAAGATAGATCCTAGGGAGATCCTAGGGAGATCGAGATGACGGTGGATACGGAAGTCATAACCACTACAACTTCCGTGAAGTACCTCGGACTGCGGCTCGACAGCAAGATGACCTTCTGGCAACAGATTCAGTCGTCGAGCGATAAGGCCGCTAAGGTAACGACGATGTTGAGCCGACTAATGGCCAACGTAGGAGGACCGACGGCGAGTAAACGCCGGCTGCTAATGACAGTCACCCATTCCATACTGTTGTATGGAAGCGAGATCTGGGCTGACGCCTTACAGCAGGACAAGTACAGAAAGCGGATGGCTTCAGTACAGCGACGGGGAGCACTCAGGATCGCCAGCGCATATCGTACGGTTTCCGAACCGGCGGTGCTCGTGATTGCAGGAGTAACCCCGATAGACTTACTAGCTCAAGAAAAGAAGAGTCTACGAGACACGACGAGACGTCGGTGCACGACAAGCGAGAGCGGACGCTAAAGCGCTCACACGACAACGTTGGCAAGAGCGCTGGCAGAACGACACGAGAGGACGGTGGACGGTCAGACTCATCCGCAACCTAACGGAGTGGATGGACCGAGACCACGGCGAGGTAAATTACTACCTCACCCAGTTTTTCAGCGGACACGGGTATTTCAACGAATACCTGGCTCGAATGGGTATAGCAGAGAACGCGACATGCCAGTATCACGACTCTGCGGAAGATGATGCTCACCACACCTTCTTCGAATGCGAGAGGTGGAGTGACTACAGGGACGCTCTACAAGACGAAATAGGACCTCTAACGCCGGATAACGTCGTGCAAACGATGCTGTCCGGACACGACCGCTGGCAGAAGATCGCCATGTTCGTTGAGAAGGTGCTGAAGGAGAAGAAGAGAGAGACCCAAGCAATGGAGGCAGCCGACCGAGGCTAACTACGAGGTGCCATCCTGAAGTAATGCGATCAGCGGTTCCGGGATGGATTCTACACCTGACAAAGTGAGGTTTTTTAGTGGGTGCGAGCCCCACACACCGGGGACGGGTCTCGTCCCTGATGGTGCGTTAAGGCATTTTTCCTCACTTAAAAAAAAAAAAAAAAAAAAAAAATTGATGTAGATATGGATATAGCATATGCACATACATTAGCATTCCAACAATTACTATATACTATGGATTCATTGGGCATCATCATCAATCTCATCAAGATCCAGTTTTATTATTTTATCTACTCCTATTAAATAATGTATTCATTATTCAGTTGCTTTTGAACAAGTAATGGCATCCATAAACAATTAGCGTGATTTATAGCAGTGAGTTGAAAGAAATGAAACAGTCCACTACCATCTTTGAGGGAAGTAATGTTATTTGTCAACTCTAAATTAGATCACTTGTCAATTTTAACTTGACAGTTTCAATTTGTGACGCTTTTAAATCAATTTCTAGTAATTTTGCTATCAGAAACGATGAATTCAGACAACGAAAACGAATTATTATGTACACCCCCTGAGTTAAAACAAATTGCGGATACGACAATACAAAATTTATTACCAGAAAAATCACAAGAGAAATATAAAACCGTGTATAAAAAAAAACAAAGATTTTATAGATTGGCGTGGCAATAAGAAGGTCAAATGCTTTACAGAAAACGTCCGTTTAGCTTATTTTAATGAACTTAGCAATAAATATAAAGCATCTTCTCTATGGACTTTCTACTCTATGCTCAGAAGTACACTTAATATAAATAAAGGAATTAATATTGAGAGTTATTGAAAACTGCGTGCATTTCTTAAACGACAATCGGAAAAGCACATACCTAAAAAGGCAAAAACATTTACAATGCATTTACGTCAGAACAACTTAATACTTTTATAAATGAAGCTCCTGGTGAGAAATACTTGGCAACAAAAGTAATTAATTCGAACGTTTTTACCATCTATTTAATTACATAATTAATTTAGGTTGCTTTAATAATGGGCGTCATGGGTGCTTGTCGCGCTGCAGAATTGCACTCTATGAAAATTACAGATAGATCTACTTTTATGGTCAACGTCAAATACAAAAACCAAAAATTTTCGGTTACAAAAACTAAAATAATATTTAAGTCTAGAATATTCGCAGACGATATTTTTTTCAAATTTCAGAATGGCAAATATCACCAACAACGAATTGGCATCAACAAATTTGGCGCGATGGGAAAAGAGATTTTACATTTTTAAATTACCGGATAGTAACTTATATACTGGACATTGTTTTCGCCGCTCGTCAGCTACTTTGTTAGTAGATGCTGGAGGAGATATAACGACACTGAAACGCCATGGTGGTTGGAGATCAACTTCTGTTGCGGAGGGGTACATCGATAATTCCCAAAAGAATAAAGCAGATACTGCAAATAAGATATACAATTCCATAACAACTCAACCAGTTAGTACATCTACAACACATAATATGCAACAATCACAAAAAGAAACCATAAATTTGCATCATTCATTTCCGCAAATTCAATTCACTGGTTGTTCAAACTTTACAGTTAATTTCATTAATAAGCAAAATGAGTAGGTAACTAAAATAAAAATTTCGATAATCTTGCTAGTTGTTAATATTGGTATAAATAAAAAAATCATCTCTGAACCTGCACCTTCGTTTTAATTATTGCAGTCGTAGATAAATTATATTCAATTTGCGGTAAATACCATTTCTGGTAAAACTAAGGTTATTTGTTCATTTTTGAAATTAGGTGAAATGTCATTTTGACAGTTTCAATATGCGACACAAAAAAAGTTTTCTTGGAACTTGTGCCTTCGTTTTAATTGTTATAGTCGTAGATAAAGTATAGTATTTAACTCGCGATAATGGTAATAACTCACTTGATGAATTACAGCACGAGGCGAAACCCTCATCTGCGTGAGTTATTACCTACATTACCGCTCGTTGAATAATAATATACTATAATATATTAATGGGAATAAAAAACGTCAACAAAACTTTTTTGGCGTTTCTAATTCTCAAATATCAGTGCGTCACCATGACTGGCATCTCTGACTTGTGATACATTTAATTTTTGAGATAAAATGTCAAAAAAATTTGTAGAAATCCTAATTTATTTAATTAAATATAAACAGTTGTATAAAAAATAGTGTACGATACACGTGTTAAAAATGCTATTTTATTTCACTTGTAAATTGCGACACTCGCTAAGGCTCGTGTCGCAAACTTTTAACTCGTGAAATAAAATCGCACTTTTAACACTTGCATCGTAAATAACTATTTTTCTGTTTAGTAAACATATTTGCATGCATTTGTCATGTACAGATAAGCAGAGTGTGTCACCTGAACTATTTTGTATCACGTGGTTAATATAAATGATGAACAGCAATGGTCCCTAAAACCCCGAATATATCCGTAACAAAGGTTATTGACATTGTTATAGATGTTCGGGTTTATAATTTAACAAATTAGTGATAACATTGAAAGTCATGACCATTTCCTCTTATATCGTAATAACGGGGATTATTCATCTGTACTTTAAAACCACCAGTGTCAATAATTTATTCAAATTGCACTGTTAACATTTTTAAAATAGTATATTATGATGCATGCATACTAAAAAGACTATTTCAAATATCGGGAACGATTTCTTTTAAGTTTTTTAGAAAAACTATAGTAGTCTGCTATTACTGTACGCTTGATCTCACACATTTCCTTCAGCCCATTATGGGATACAAGAAAAAAGTAGAAGATTATTGACGCGATTAATCAATGCAGTTATGCATGCAACGGTAACTGAATTTTGGTTAAGTTCGATCTCAAGATGCTTCATTTTCTTTGTTTATACTATTCATCAAAATATTATTTTCGGTTTCTTTTTCGAAAGGACAAACATTTGAATAACAATGGTCGTGTTCAGTTAGCGCATTGGTAAGTACCCAATAGTGAAGTAGTGAACCGAATATCTAAATTGTAGGTATTGTATCATTGGCATGTAGATATTCAGTGCGGTACTTCACTATTGGGTATTTACCGGTGACTTACCAATGTGCTAACTGAACACGGCCAATGTTATTTATAATTAGGCGTTGTTTCGCGAAAATGACTACAACTAATCATGGTCAGATGTAGTTAGTTATGGTTAGTTGAATAATGCAGTAAATTCATATGCAATGTGAAAATATGAATAGTTACCGATCGTGGTTACATACAACTGGATTTATAGTTAAGCATATGTTGTTAAGATTGAAAATTACATTACGTACATATGTATGTGCGTGTCAATTCTCTATCCTTGTTATTCGATCTGGGAATCCCGTGTTTAAGTTATGCTGATGTAAAGAATTAAGTCTTTTATTCGTTCCGGGAATCTCGGAAGTTTGCAAATTATGGTGTTCGTGCGGTATATTCTACCGTTTCTTTCGTGCGTACAACATAAGTTCAAAATACCCAAAGGAACGCAGTGTTAAAATTTAAATTTTCGTTAGAAATATGAAATATTGAAAAAGAACGACGCTTTACCATCATGTAGTCAACGCAGTACTGCAATAAAATTAGGGATTACGCAATCTACATTAAATAGGCTTGTACGAAATCGGGGGAAAATTAGAGAAGACAGTGCCAGTAACGTAAATCCTAACCGCAAAAGAATACGGGATGGAAAAGATGTTACAGTTGAAAATGCCCTTTTGCAATGGTTCGCAAATGTCAAAACACAAAATGCAGCCATCAGTCGTGGCATTTTAATGGAAAAACAGCAATTTTCGCATCAAAGTTAGGATATGAAGATTTTAAGCCCACCGAGTCGTTGTTAAAGAACTTTATTTCTACATATTTACGTAAATAAATCTATTTGTTCATTACATTTTTTTCACTAAACATGTGCTTATTAATTACACATTTATAACCACAAATAAATTTTAATTACCTCTATAAAGTCTATGAAAGCATCTAGATGGTTTCCATACAACCACCGCTTATTTGAATCGTCGTTTAATGGACTCAAAAATCCAACGTACCAACGTGATTCATATAAGTGGAATCTACTGTATTATATTAGCTCTTAAAGGGATTGTGCGAATAAAATACAACAGAGGAACGCACTATTTTACTTAAATGGAAATGGTAAACATGGAGAAAATAGAGAAGAGTTTTTTTATCGATAGAAAATTATAGGTTTAGATTGGAATGCCAGTTAATATAGGTAGTGTCAACACTATTGTATTACGTCAGGTTATATAACCCAAGCAGCAATTTTTGGTGTCTATACGGTCCTATCACGGTAATACAACCTAGGTTGGTGTAAAAATCATTACATACACCACTCTCACACGTGCCAGCAACTGTATTTGCTACATGATTTTCGTAACCTACTTTTGTCCCTACTTAACACTTTTTTTTCTGAACCCGAATTAAAACGTTGTAGACGGAAGTTATAAATGCAACTAGTCTGTAATCAAAATAGCATTGATGATTTATTAGATATTTATTTATTAGTTATATTATAGTAACAATCAGGTCTTAGTATGACGTGAGTTACCATCAGTTACCATATTGACTATAATATTACGGCACAAAAACGTTACAACATGAACTTCGGTCGCATTGTAACCTCGGTTACAAATTGCTACTTATTATTATTGTTAAAATAATTCTGCGGGTATAAAACATTAATAATAGTTTGCTATGTTTATGTGCATGTCTGTCTGTATAAATAATATAGCTAGATTAATTGTGCCGCCACAGCCAAACAGCATAAAGAAACCCAGCAATAAATACGCTGGAGTAGCACTAATAGAAAGCTGGAGTGCTTAAAAAAGTAAATCCAACATATGACATTTATTCATACGCAAACAGCAAAAAGAAATTCAACTGGCCTTACGCCGAGCGTGGACTATAGTATGCAACGAAGCGAACGACTAGCAACGAGACTAAAGTAGTTACTGACATATTTCTAATATAGAAAAACTATGTCATTACCTCGGCAATATTTTGGTAGTTGCTACAGTAACTTTCTTTTTTCAATAATTGTTATAACTTTTAACAAATCTTACATCGCAATTTCAAAAAAAGGTACTATTGCCGTATATAGAGAGAATTTCGCGCCACTCTCCATGGCCGCGCAACCGTTAACACGTTAGATCACATTCTCCGGTCACTAGTCTATAATTGAATTCTAATATTATGTTAAATTTCTTGTTTATAATCATTCTTGACAAAAATTATCATAAGCAAAACCTATCGGTTTACAAAGGTTTTTGATTGTATTAGGAATGCAATATATGAAAACTACATAAATTTCAAATATTTCGCCTCGTCAGCGTCGGTACGTATCGAAGATGTTTTGCCGTTCCATCACAAGAGATCTCTATTTTTAGTTCTCAACTTAACATGGATTGCGCTCATGTTGTTATTGGTTTCCACTGGTTTCCACCACTGTTTAATCAGGCGCGATTGAACGTATGTATGTTCAGTGGTGAGCTATCCTGATGTCGGGAACTTCGTGAACGTCTCACTCGCTCCCAACGTACGTATATGAAGTACGCATTGGTCGATTGTATTGCTGGGGGGTAGGTAATTCACAGGTATATTTTAAGACATTTAGTAGAGAACTACTTATAAAAGCAAGATTTGTTATGATGTGGTATATATTGTATAGACAAATTTAGTTTTATGCCAAGTAAGAGACATTACAAGTATTTATATACATATGTAGGTAGTATATACGCATGTACACCTCTGTGAAAAATAATAGCAATACAGTATATTATCGCTTGTTTTACAAATAGAATATGAAAAACTATTTCTTTCGCCACAAATCGATCATTAACGAATCTTATCCGTTACGTCATGAGTAATGTCAGTATGAATCGACTCATATGTCATGTTTACATTTCTCTGTAATGCACGTTAAATGTCGGTGATGAATATTTTACGTATATCTGTATTTAACTACGCTGTTAATGACGTAACGGACAAGATCCAAAAACTCGACTGTACGTTCGGAGCGAGTGAGACGGTCACCAAGTTCCCGACATCAGGATAGCTCACCAGTGTACAGTTTGTGGATTAAGTAATGTCTTCCCTTTTGAAGAGTATATCAAACTTTTTTCCGCGCACACCGATTCGGTCGTTTTCGGAAATGCGTTCTTCAAAGAGGTACGATACTAACCGTTCAGTACTACGATCTATAACAAACATATTGCGATAAGATCGTTTGTATTATAGGAAGATTGTAAAATAAACCATAAATTAGCAAGGCGTATTACCTGCGTATCCTTTTGAATAATGTATTTTATATTGGAGACTATACACTATACACTACTATACACAGTAGTGCCATCGAAAAAAAACATAATTGGTGTAGGCTATGAAAATGCTTTTGATCGTTGCTTTAGCCACTACCACATAATGACATTTATTATTTTACATTTTATTGTAACCAAATTTATAACCTCAAATTAAATGTCAAGGAATAAATGTCATTATGTGAAAGTGGCTAAAGTAACAATCCATTCACATAGCCTACTCTAATTACGATTTTTTTTGATGTTTAAAGATATCACGGAGTCTTTCACTTTGCGATTAATGGCAATTTATATGCAGTAAGAGATAAATAGACATTACCAGTTTATTCCTGCCGTGCCGAATTTTTTTTATCGATTTCGCAAAATATTCATACCTACTTAAAGTTACCCAAAATTTATCTAAAATAAAAATAAAATTTTATTTTAAATATTTGTTAAAATTATTCATAATATATATTTGTGATAACTATCGTCATAAATAATTGGCTATTCTTATTTGTATATGAATTAAATTATTACATAATAATGAGAAGAGCGCAGGTAGAAAATTACGCACGTTATATTATGTTTGTATAATTCTTACAATAAACTAAAATTTTGATATTGCAGCCGTTATATGTCCCTACACGTTTTAACATTCTGATTTGTGTAAAATAATCTTCATAAAACACAAAGAAACCAAGTTTATTAATAAGAGTTGTATATTTACAAAGAAATGAAATACCTACATATTTCGTGTAACTTGTGTTTTTATACAAGTATGTAATCCTTAAAACTAATTAAGCTATTTCACGGTTTAATTCTCTGCATAAATTTCTAGATTATACCATATTTGAATATACCTAATTCTAAGAATTCAAAATAACTTGTAAGAATTACAATGAATTTGTAAATGACCTGCATACTGAGATAATGTCTTCTGCACAGAAGGACACAAACTTCTGAGAACCAATCGGAATCTGTTACGAAATTTACTATTATCCTCAATCTCCCCAATCACAGGCTTTAATCAGTTTACCATTAGTTTGTGAAGAAATCTATTTCATAGATGGGAAAGAGAGATCAGAAATATCTCCAATTTGTGGTTACCTTTAGTGTTACAATCATAAATGTTTCGTTAAAAGTGGACAAAATGCCTAGACGACCAAATCAACGGGACTCCTTATTAGAAGTTAGCGGAAAAATAATTTCTATGCGGGAGAATCGAAAGACTAAAAGAGAAATAGCTCAAGCAGTGGGTGTATGTGTATTAAGGTGGCGTACTTGGCCCTCTATTTCAATAACTTGAATTTGATGAGCAAATGTTGCATTTTTATCGAATATATTCAAAATTAGATGGCGTAAGGCTTACGAATCTCTAGAAAAGTAAAAAGTAATGAAATACTTAAACATGCGTAACATTTTGGCTGAAATAACATAGGAAAAGTGAAGATTAGAATATTGGTTGTAATACAAAATATATTATAATATAAATATAAACTTCTCGGATAAATAAAATATAACATTATATAGAAGAAAGGTATCCAGGGATTCTTGAAACGAGTTTTACTGGTTGCATATTATGTAGTTTAGAACTGAATGTATTGAGCAGGTATATTTCAATATAATCTTTTCAATATAAATGCGATAGCCTAAGGCAATGACACCCTAATATTCTATTTACAAAACATATTTGTGCATACATGCGTTGTTTGTTACAGGTTGAATCTTAGTTCTGCACTAATTGTCTAGAGACTAGCTTGATGTAATAAAGTAATAGGTACTGTTTTTCATCGTCTTCGTTAATTTTGGATTATTTTTTCGTTGTATATAGTTATTTTAGTGAATAAGGAAGAATATTTTTGTATATTTGTTTCTGTATATAATTGTACATAGTTCTAGTGGTAAACTGTCCTTGAAGAGGAACCATAATTATTATTTTCAGGTAAATACTCATTTGGAAGATCGCGATATCACGTCTCAACAGTCGCAAATTGCATGTAATAATAATCACTTATTGAAAAATATTATAGATTCAAGGCCAACTAAATATCAGGAAAAGAAAGCTGTAGTACTTTCTGGTTTTCATTGATGAAACCCAACCACTTTTTATAGAAGAAATATATAGGGAAGAACAACTTTGTAGAAACTTAATGGTTCCAAAATTAAGGCAATTTTTCCTTGGGTGATTTTTGCCTGAGAGGATTCAGCAGCTTATGTAGTGAAAGCTGCACACACGCAGCTGTAGTAGATTACTAGGATTGGACAGGAAACCTTTCTCCACACAAGTTACGCTTGTGAAGTACCTAGTATAATGGATATGACTACATCTTATATAGATAATTATTATTAAAATTTCCATTATAACCATCACAGTGTATGTATGTGAAATACTAAATGTAAATATAATAAAGGACAGTAAATTTTATTGTGGAATGAATTGTTATCTGTATTATTTATCAATAAAAGGCAAGAGAGATATTTGGGTTTTATTTGTCTTTCTTTCTCTACACCCACACGCCAAGTAATGATTCATCAATATGTATTTACTTATGCATGTGTAGTTGTAAGAATATGTCTCGAAAGTATTGAAATCAATTTATTACTTCAATAAAAATAATTTAGTAAGACCTTTCTATGAAAAAGTATATTTGTGCATACAATCAAGTTTTGCAATTCTTGTGATACTAAACTGACTAATAATCGTGATGCGCTATTTTGAAAGCAATATATAACAATAATCCTGTATACTATTCAAGTTATGTTATAAAGAAGTATGATGTTATGTATGATGACTATCTTTCACATTTACGGAAAAAGAAACGAGTCGTATGTACGACTCTAAAATTTTTCTTCTTCATTTACATTTTTTAATAAAACATTTTATTTAATGTTTTTCTGAATATCAACTCAGTCAATTTTGGTGTTAAACTGTTTGCTTATACATAGTTATACCGGGTTATTTTTTTATCATTACACATACACTTTTCCTATGTGTAACTCTAAAAAAAAAAATCAATGCATTATAGCTGCATAGTAGGCAACCAGGTATACAGTTGTATTTTGACAAGCGAGAACCATGAGCTGTCATATTTTTATTAACTTTTTATTATTTTGAAATAAAAAGTGAAATTGTAGAAGAAATACTGTACGATAGACATTTTAAAATGCTATTTTACTTTGCTTATTTTAAGTTGTTCCACGCCCATAATCCCTGGTGTCGCAAATCCTACTCCGAAAATACAATATATTGGTGTATAATTGGTTGCCTACTATGTCAATGCATTGACTTTTTTCTTTTTATCATTACACATAGGGAAAGTGTATGTGTAATGATAAAAAAGGTCCTTGTATAATAGTTATCTAATGCTAGTGACATCTAATATAAAACTGGCAAACTGTTTGGGCAGATATGGGGCTGTTGTTGATACTCATCCCCTAAACTTACTTCCTGAAAAAAATACTGCATATTTTGAAATTATTTCAATACACATCGTATCAGTATATTTTTCTATATATTCTAAAGGTAATATTATCAAAATTTTATATATTTTCTCATTTTTCTCGCAATCAAAGAATATTTAATTAAAAAAAAGATATTTAGATTTACAACAAAGATAATATCTTCAATGAAACAAGACGAAAATACAATTTTAATGTCTAGTTTTTCCGAATACTACGTTTCTAATAATTATTGCCGAACAGCGCCCCTTCTTTACTGAAACGCCACCTTAAGTAGATTTACTTATTCATACCCTGTCTATTATCTATTAGTTGCTGTTAATTTCAAATAGTAAAAATGTTAATTATAATTGTTTACAGGAAGTGTTAGCGTTTTCTATTATTTTATTTATAAAAACCTTCTTATTTACTTTATTAGTAGAGTGTCAAAGCTGGTAAACTTCGGAATGAAATTATTGCATACTAATAATTGTTTCATACTATAAAATATATATCTATGGCAGTAATATTTTGAAAAAGACTACACTTATTTACGTAAATTTATATATTTTATACATATATATGCTAAACATTACATGTCATTTCACGACTATACATAAATGGGAAATTAATAGAGACGTATTAAATTTTGTTCATTCTTTCAAAATATAATCAGGACTCCACGAGAGATGGGAATTTGTTGTACGCATATTACATTAGATATAATGTATGCGCCCGAATAATAAATATATGAGAGAAAAATAGCACAATGGGGTGTAATAGTATTCACAGTTTATTTTAATTGTCGGATTATCCCTTCTTTCGGCAACATGGGCAATATACCTACATAGTTGTTGTTGGCAAGGAGTACGAAGAAGTGGGGACGCGTACGAGTCTCTCTATCACACTCTAGTCTACAGCGCTGTGATAGACTCATACGCAATCCAACTTCTTCGTACCCTTTGCCCCTAAACAGCCCTAAATATTGTGAACAATTGGTGCATTCGAGAAAGGCTGTCTATTAATGCCATGAAGACACAGATTGTTGCATTCACAAAAAAGAGAGACCTTAGGGAGCTTAAACCGGTAAGATTAAGGGATATAGAAATCCCAGTGGCCAAGGAAGCAAAATACTTGGGGGTTACCTTTGATCAAAAACTCACCTGGAATACATACATACAAAAGACATGCAATAAGGCATCCATGGCCATCGGCAGATGCAGAAAATTGTGTGGAAAAAACTGGGGATTAAACCCAAAAATGACCTTATGGCTATACACAAGGGTGATCAGACCTATTATAACATACGGGTCAGTGGTGTGGTGGCCGAAGACCCATCAGGCCGGAGTAGCGAGGCTCCTAAATGGTGTACAAAGGCTAGCATGCATGTGCATCACCGGGGCCATGAGAACTACTCCAACACCGGCTATGGAAGTCTTATTAAACCTACCACCTCTACATATCTATATACAAAGAGAAGCAAGGTCTGCCACGTACAGGCTGATACAAAATCAAACACCCATCACACACACACATGGGAGAATATATCAGAAGTTGATTAAAGAACTAAAAACCGGGGAGGTAACCTGTTTACCCACAGACGTAATGGTTCCAAAATACAACTTCAACAAAAAATATAAAACCATAATACCAGAACGAGAGCAATGGAAAGGTGGCTCTCCCGTTAAAGCCTCTCTACAGATATGGTATACAGACGGCTCGAAAACGGAACAAGAGTGTAGGAGCCGGAATACTCGGAGTTAAACCAAGAACGGAAGTCAGTTTAAGTCTATCGAAGGAAACGGAAGTTTTCCAGACAGAAACAGTTGCGATTTACTACTGTGTCAGAGAAATATTAAGGCAAGGGACAGAACAAAAACCCATAGCCATCTTCACTGATAATCAAGCGGTGATAAAAGCGCTTGACGCAACAAAGATCACATCAAAGCTGATATGGGACTGCGTATGCGCACTAAATGAACTAGGGACGCACAGCAAGGTGATCCTAGCTTGGGTACCGGGGCACGAAGGTATTAAAGGAAATGAGAAGGCTGATGCCCTGGCCAAAGAAGGAACATCTAGGCCAGTCATTGGACCTATACCATCGTGTGGAACCACGAAAAGGAGGTAGCCAAAACCATGGAGAAATGGTCGGCAAGTAAATCCCTCGAATGGTGGAAAAACACCCCAGGACAGCGGCAGGCTAAAGAATTCATCAAAAAATACATGCCTAAATACACCGAGGACCTTCTGAACAAAAGCAGGAGAACGGTCAGGCTAGTTGTAGGCCTTTTAACAGGACATAACAGACTCAACAAGCATATGAGCAACCTTGGTCTGGCGGAAAACACCATGTGCAGAATCTGTCAGACAGATGAAGAGACCTCGCAGCACATTTTGTGCCAATGCGAGGGACTAGCCAGATTGAGGCTAGAGTGCATTGGCGAACCATACCCACACGCGGCGAGCTACATGAAGACCAACCCGGCAAGACTGGAAAGCTTCATAAAAAAGGCTAAGCTAGACCAGGTGGTCTAGATAATAGGGAGCTACAATAGACCTATGGGTCGCAGTAGCAAGAGGCCACATAGCCATCCCATTTAATTATCTATCTATCTATCTATCTACCCTTTGCCCCTTCACGCCGTTATTTATGCTATATCTGAAATCAAACGGTATACATCTCAAGCGACATCTACGAAAACGACCGAACAGGCATGAGGGGAAGAAAGTTTGATAAACGCTTCAAAGATGAAGACATACACTTAATCCACGAAACTGTACATACGTGCCAGCGTGATGACTTATAAAAATATACAAAGCCAACACTCGTTTTTTGCGTTTCAAGGACTGAAATGGAAAATTCAACAGTAATTTTTGTTTCTGTTTATTTAAAACAGTATATTACATAGATATTTACGTTATATATTCAAAATAAAACTGTATTCGTTGCATTGTTTTGCATTTAGAATTACCTACTTTTGAAATGAATTTTGTATTTACATGTTAAATTAGTACCAACAACAATATCATTTAATCATGGAAAATTAAATAAGTTTTACATTTATTAAGAATGTTTCTTAAATAAAATGGTAAATCACAGGCTTCCAAGGATTGTAATATTTTATAAAATTTTTTACAACCGCCATTATTTATACTGGGCACATGTGCTGTTTGCTTTTGAAAATTTACTTCTTCTTTTAACATAACTTCAACTATGACCGCATAATTTGCTAAACGCTCGATAAGGGTGACATCAGTTTTGCCTCTTGCCGTATACATTAAATTTGTATTTAAAACAGCTAGCTGTTCGAATATTTGCTCTAACACTGCCCTTCTAAAAGTGACATCATCTTTAAAAAGACATAACACTGAATTGATAAAGTGAATTCGATTAAACTAAAAAATATATAATATAAATGATTTTTGCACACTAATAATTTGTATACATATACCTGAAGCTGCAGCATATTTAAATTAGTACTCGCTATATAGTTCACTAGATATTTTATAAAATTATCAATTTCCTTAGTAATTTCTGAATAATCAAATAATTTCTTACAAGAAACTATAGTATGCAACATATTCTTTACTCTTATGATTATATCCTTATTGTCGTTACACTCTGAAGGATATTTTACCTGTATAAATATAACGAGCATACAAAATCTAACACAAGGTGTAAAAACAGATTCTTTTAAGATTTTTAACACTTCAAAATTGTAAAGTTTACATGTATTTTTAGATCTGATTGTTCTTATACTTGAAGAACAACGTTTCACTGCAGCTTTTAAATATACTGTGTCTAATATTCTATTCAATAAAACTGTCTTTATCAACGAGTTTGCAAATTTTAAAAAGTCGTCGACCATCGTAATCACTTCGCTTGCATGATCAACTAATGATAGTTTCAAGAATAATTCTTCCATTATCTATTTCGTATTTAAATTCAAAAGAAATGTATGTTTTTGTCAATCTTAGAAACAATATTGATCCGGAAGAAAACTATCAAAATACAAGCTTATAATGAAGAAATAACATGACAGATACCTAATAACTTTAATTAAATCGCAGCGCCAGTATTACCAGCTTTTATACAATTATTATATATGACAAATCACTTTATCGATTAATTTACTTCTAGATTTACGTTTATTGTTCGTTTAACGTTGAACACCAAATGCGAGCTTTAAATTTGTTAGTTCTTTTTTAGAAAAAAACAAAAATTATATACAGCGTACATAATTGCCGTTAAGGGTTGACTGTAAAATATAAATGTAGTAGTAGTTTCTAATGTTGGCTGAATGTAAACAATTATTAAATGTATATATACGGAAACGGGATTAATCAAATTTAATTGACAGATCGACGAGATTCTTCATTTTTAGAATTTTTATGTTATATGTTGTGTTATACAGATATAAAGTGAAGGTGAGCTGAAATGTTTAAGATTCCTTTTTTTTGTATCCGACTAATTAATCACTAAATATTGAAGTACCTAGTTTATTCTGTATTTTCTAACCTATGAAATATTTTTAACGGCTAAAACCATCGATTATTTGACATATTTTCATTAGAATTTTACTTATGGTATTGAAAATTTTACAGCAGTATTTTGGTTGAATGTAAATAACCTAAGTAATCTATAAATTTTGCAAAACCTTGATCATTAAATAGATACTTACGTTATTATTTGAAATATTTAATGCAATTGTATTCGCTGGTAATGGAGATGGAAGTGATGTCAACTGTTTACCAGAACAATCTACCATCATTGTTAACGTAGCTTCTGGTCTAATAGAAAAATCCCATCTATATGCCTCGCATGAGCAATTTTCTAGTGTACAATTTTTTTTAACTGGAATAGTACATAGTTATAAATATACTAACTAATGCAAACAAAAAACGAAAATATGACAAGTATGTATACATAAAAAGATTCATTTTTTAAACCAACATTATTATAGTAGAATATATAAGAGTATCTATTGATTGATTGATGGGTACTAATAATAACTGAAATTATTATATTGCTACTGCTTTAGCAATTTACTTACCTCATAATAATGTTCCACTTCGGTTAAGGACACAGATTCAGTTTTGTTAAGCCAAGTTGAGGTATCCATTAATAATAGACATGTAGTCTTATTGGCATTCACAAAAGTGATATTATATCTCTTCATGGTTTCTATTAAATTATTATATTGCAGTGCTTTATTCTCTAAAATCAAAATTCGATTACCCAATACTTTCAATATAGTTAAATTTCATTTCCACCTGATATGTCTAATGTTAAATTTATTCCTAATCGCATTGAAGGAATATGCGATAAACTATTATTTGATAAATCTAATCTTTCTAAATCTCGTACATATTTTAAAGATCCATTATCAAATCGTGAGATTGCATTTGAGGAGAAATTTAGACAAGGTGATCTTGCTGTTTTAGGAAATTGTCCTTTGACCTCATCGATATGTCCATCCGTAATAGCCAAAGAACATGGCCTCCATTGATTAAGCCATTCTATCTTAAATGTTTTTGCTGTAACATTTCTCAAATGCAATTTTTGAATTTTAGTCTTCGTAAAGTTGTAAGGGAAACCTAAAATAGTTAATCTAGTGTTGATGATAATTTATTATGTTTGTGTCAGTACTCACTTAAGACATTACTGATTTCATCTGATGTTAAATGGCAACATACAACAGCACTATTGGAGGTTGGAGAAAGTTTACATTTTACAGGATCGTTGTAACGATTGCAGGCGCTTTCTGCTGCATAATAACATTCATTTGGGCATGTTGCATTAGCCAGAGTACTTACACTCAATACCAATAAAACTAACAGCAACATCTGTAAATAATTTCAATATTTTATCAAATTGTATAAAATTCACTTTGAATAAATACCTGCTGAGCATTATAAATATACTTTTATCTTAGACAAACAGTTATTAAATACAAGCGCTCTTAGTAAAGAAATAATACAGAGTAATAATAGAATTTATAAATAAACAATAAAAACATAACCTATAATGAATAAACAGGTTTTCAGATACTAGGCATAAGTGCTTATCATATTATTCTCCTTCAAATACGCCTAATAATTAACCTAGAGATGTATTTTAATTAAAATTAAGTTACAGTAGGTATAAAATATATTTAACCATTTAATTACATAACAAGATTTGTACAATTAAGTCTCCTTAAAACGACTTAAGTGCACATACATGCAGTAAATCAAATGTATGTATTATGTATGTACACAATATACTGTGTTATGTGCATCGCTTATGTAATGTAATAAGCCTAGTGGTAAATTTGGTGGCCTAACTTGAAGATGATGTAAACATGAAATGGAGCAAATCATATTTTCTTCAACTCTAAAACTTATAAAAATAAGTAATTGAATAGTAAACTAGGGTTCAGCCCTGCTTGAATAGAAAGTTGTGCCATAATTTTAGTTTAAAAAAATCAAGTATCCTTGGACATTTTCAAAAATAGTAATTCCTTTTATCTACCACTAAAATTTATTCTGTAGGAGCTACGACAAAATGTTTTTAAGAAAAGTGGTTCAGAATGATAATTCATTCAAATTTATAAAATTTAAACAAAATCGAGAAACATCCATAAAATGTAAAATTACGAAACATCAATATTAAATTTATTTTCTAACTCACAAGTTGTTGGTTGTAAGTTATTCATTTATTTGGCAAATTCATCACTTTTATTACCATATTTCTTAATATTTCCCCTAAACGCATTGAATACTGCTCGTATCTTGTCAGGAGAAATTGAATTCAAAAGTTTTGAAAACGATTTTTCAAAATATTTTGCACCATTTGGAAGTCTATTCCAAGAAATTATTTGTTCTATTTTACTCCAAAAATAAAAATCAATGATCGTTAGTTCCGGAGATCTGGACGGCTCAAAGTCGAGTGGGAAGGATAACGGATGCATTGAAAAAGAGTATGTTGCCTCGGACGGGACTTCGTCCGCTCATTGAATCAAAATATTTAAATAATTACGCTGCTTAGATTTTCACTCAATAAAATTTGGTCCAATGACACCGCAATGATAGCTCACCAGACGTTTCTAAAAATATTTCCGTTTATAACACTAGGCAACCAATTTAATTTTTTTCAGTAACTATGAGTATAGTTTTACTTTCTGTTACAGTCATAATAGCAATAATACAAATAAATTTATTCAGGCACGTCAGGTGTTGGTACAACGACATAAACGGAATATTACGTTTATGTCGTTGGGTAATGAATAAAGACCCCAAGAATTGGTTCGCTTCCAGCGGCGCTCGCCTATCATCCGAGTATGTATGTAGTGAAATAGCAAGTAAGCGTACCTATAGTTCGGTTGCAACGCATTTAAAATGTCGAAAGTTCGTGAAAATGCTTCAACGTGTTTGTTTGCTAATAAGGTAAGATTATATATTATGTCTGTGTTTTCATTAATTCTAGTATAAAGTTTCTCTAAATAACGCCCATTTTTATTTCGGTAAAGCCGATGTAGTTACGCCCCAGCTACGCAACCATATTTGCCGTCTTTAGTAATGAATTCTCTACATACCGGTTGATTTTAGAGATAGGATAAATAACGGCGGGAAGGGGCAAGAGGTACGAAAATTCGCTAAGAAGTGGGGACGCGTACAAGTCTCTCTATCACAGTCTAGTCTCGTCTAGTCTACAGCGCTGTAATGGACTCATTCGCGTCCCCACTTCTTAGCGAACTTTCGTACCCCTTGCCTCTTTACGCCGCTATTTATCCTACGTCTGAAATCAATCGGTATACAGAACATCTAGAGCGACTGAGGCCAGCGAGAAAAGAGATAGATCTAGAGTGGGGCGGTTGAATACGGAATTAACGCATTGGCAAGCGTGCTATTCCGTATATGTTTTACAACCGCCCCACTCTAGATGTATCTCTTTTCTAGCTGGCTTTAGTCGTTCTAAATATTCTGTATAATAGACGCTGTTGGGATTCTTTGTGCATGCACGGAACATTATAAAATAAAAAGACGTTCATCTATCACAAACAGACTTAAATAGGATCTAACGAGCCGTGTATAGCTCCTTATACATATACTAGCTCAGCTGTAAATCTACAAATTCCTAATTTCATTGGCTTCAGTGTTCAAATGGGTGTGGTTTAAATTCTGTGAGGTAAAAGAAACCGACAAGAACATGTTCAGACTTGCCCATTCAATGTTCGGTATTGCAATATATTTTGTAATATCATCTGATATAAAAGTCACATTTAAATTCCGAAAAATTTAATGTACTTTTTGAAAAAGCTATTTACAAAAATTTTTCAAAATCCTAACGTGATGCAGCAAATTTAAAATTAGTTTCAGAATCAGCATGAAAGACGACATAAACTACATCTAATGGTGTATGAGAAAAAAAAAACTGTGTTGGACAGTCTAATTTATTACATAATAATAATTCTGCCAGGAAAGTAGTAAAAGTCGATTCATCTGAGAAAATCATATTTTTATGGAAATTTCGATCTTCTAAAATTTTCTCACTCAAAATAAGACAAGTTTCAAACTTCGGGATTCACCCTCTTCTTCTTACGTGTGACAAATTCCAACTTTATATGGTTTTAGCGTAGTTGCTTTATAAATACGTTGCAAATATGATTTATTAATGTGAAACTCTTTGGAAAGCTTTCTTAATGAAAACTTAGGTTGTTCACGCTTACTGAATCCATTCCTATCATGGCATGTACAGTTTATTTCAGAATTAATGTCGTGGGTCTACAGGGGCGATATCTAACTTTCTTCCTTACGGGAGGAGCTTATACGTCGCCCGGGCCCGGTCTTACCGAGGCGATCGCTTTCAGAACGGTTGCATAATAAAATAGTCGAAAAATGCTAAAGTTTCATTACCTTATCGTAAACTTTGTCATAGCTACAAAAAGATATACAAGAGGTACACACTATAACATATACAGGGTGAGTCACGACTATTCCCTCGGCCTCTTGTATCTAAACGCTAAAGGATATGAGTTTCAAATTTTAGTCAAATATGTAGGACGATAAGGAGCACATTTTAAAATTATTTGCAAGTATACAGGGTGATTCAAAAAAGTACAGCATATCAAAGTTAGGCTATTTTTAATGGAACACCCTATATTGTAAACCATTTTTGGATTCTACGTGGAAAACTAGGTTAACTTTATTAACAGTTCCCTATACCTATCTATTACCAGTTTCAAGAAAATTTGATTTTTATGAAAATGTAGACCTTCTCGAAACAATTAAAAACACGAAACAGTTCAACTTGGGAGACACACATTTGCAACAAATTTTTTGACATATCGCGCTTCTAATAAACTGACAAAGAGTTTTCATATTCGCTATATGGCATGCAGCAAAACAGTTCATATTTTACAGTTCTTCAAACGTAAATAACTCGTTTAACTTAAATGGAGCACCCCGTATTTATCTATTCTACGTGAAAGAACATTAAATTCCCTACCAAAAACGTTAAGGAAATATAGGTCTAATATAAACAGTTAACAAGTTATTAATGGTATTCTCTAAAAACCTCATAAAACCGACGTTTTTTTCATCTAAATAGGAGGCCATACTGCTTTAAAAGTGACATATATGTGGATTTAATTCGCGGCTGTCATTCTGTGTCTCCAGAAATAGTATACTTTACATAGCACTAGGTCACTCTAATACCAACGTTTTTTTATCTGCATAGGCCATGTTTTTTAATTATTAATGTGTCGTCAACTACGTTCTGTATAAATTTATTAGGAAATTTTTGGTTAAGAAAATTTCTTAAACTAAGTCTAAAATGTGGAGGAGCTCCATCTAACTGTAGCCCCATTTTTCTCGTAACATCTAATGGAACATTTTCCAAAAGAGTCCAAAAATCGTGCTGCAAGAATTGATAGATGCTCATCAAAAAAGTAAGGACCAATTACATAGTCATCTATAATTCCACCAAAAACATTAATACTCCATCGATTTTGACGGTCAATAATACGATACCTATGACGATTTTCGGTATCGTAAGAATGGAAGTTATGCTTATTTACCATGCCGTTGTTATGAAAAGTTGTCTCGTCTGTGAATAATACATATCTAAAAAAGACGTTTTTCTTCGCCAAGTTTTTCGAAACACCAGAAACAGAAATCTAAGCTCGATTCAAAGTCTCTTCCATACAAATTCTGATGAACTTGCAAATGGTAAGGGTGATACATATGTTTCTTTAAGATCCTACGTACACTGGACTGACTAATCAGTAATTGACTAGCAATATCTCTGGAACTTAAATGAGCATTTTCAATCACGGATTCTAAAACAAAAAATTCATTGCCATCGTTATTTACAACAGGCTTCGTTTTAGCTGTTCTGCGGTAGTTACACTACCCGTTTCGCAAAAAGTCTGCAGTAAATCTTCAAAAGCTCTCTTGTCTAGATGTGATCAATTAGGATGCTTTTGTCTGTATATCCTTGATGCCAATAGACAATTTTTGTAGCATTCACCTAACACAAACACCATATCAAACCTTTCCTGTTGCGAATATTTTTTAATTTTGTATATCTTATGCTTGAGATATTAGACCTAATGATATGTAAAGTATACTATTTCTTGAGACACAGAATGACAGCGCTGAATTAAATAAACATATGTTACTTTTAAAGCAGCATGGCCTCCTATTTAGCTGAAAAAACATCGGTTTTATGAGGTTTTTAGAGAATACCGTTAATAACTTGTTAACTGTTCATATTAAACCTAGATTTCCTTAACGTTTTTGGTAGGGAATTTAATGTTCTTTCATGTAGAATAGATAAATACAGGATGTTCCATTTAAGTTAAACGAGTTATTTACGTTTGAAGAACTGTAAAATATGAACTGTTTTGCTGCATGCCATATAGCGAATATGAAAACTCTTTATCAGTTTATTAGAAGCGCGCAGAAACATTTGTTGTAAATGTGTGTCTCCTAAGTTGAACTGTTTTCGTGTTTTTAATTTTCTCGAGAAGGTCTACATTTTCATAAAAATCAAATTTTCTTGAAACTGGTAATAGATAGGTATAGGGAACTGTTAATAAAGTTAACCTAAGTTTCCACGTAGAATCCAAAACTGGTATACAATATAGGGTGTTCTATTAAAAATAACCTAACTTTGATATACTGTACTTTTTTGAATCATCCTGTATACTTGCAAATAATTTTAAAATGTGCTCCTTATCGTCCTACATATTTGACTAAAATTTGAAACTCATATCTTTTAGCGTTTAGACACAGGAGACCGAGGGAATAGTCGTGACTCACCCTGTATATACATACATCGCAAATTATTTAAAAAACGAATCCTTTACCTATGTATATAACAAACTTACATATGTATAACTGAAGAATTAATTTCATTTGACGTAACAACTGCTTAATAATTAACGGTAGCAATTGCTTACTATATTTTATTCATCTCTTAAATTTTTGGAGGATTATTAAGCATTTATACGTCAATAACAATAAGTATCCTTTTCACTACACTTTTAAATACTAAAGGTATCTATTTAGTTTCAAGCTAATGGTCTTAAGTAACAAAAACTAAAATGGAAAGTGGTATTATTGTAGGTTGTGGAATTACATTTGTTCCTCATTATCTCATTCTAATAAATTTTGTAAAATGTGTGTATAATTAACAGTTCCTTAATGTAATAACAACAACCTATCGAATGATCATTATTCGAAGAAATATAATTACATAGATAATTGCTCTTAATACTTTAAGTTTTACCCCTAATTTTATCGATTGATGGGTGCATTTACTAATAAGATGAAATGCAATTCAGGGAAAATCAGCTAATATCTATAGAATAGAAATACAGTGGACGCCGCCTAATGTGATCGGTTTTGGACGGAACTATTTTGATAACAATTATCGAATGATAACAGTATACGATAAATAAAAACAAGCATACATACATCTTTATAAAAGGTTTTTTGAAAACAAACAAGCACAATGAAAGAAAAAATCTCGTAAATGTTTTAAACATTTCATCAACGACGAAATTTCCGAATACACGAATGTAACGTATAAATCATTTTGAGAATCGCATGCATGCCTCAACCGTTATTCGCACTATAGAACAATGGTAACGATAACACACGTCAGCACCTTTGATGTCCGTGTGGTTACTTTGAATATCCTCGGAACAGTTGACAAATTGAAGTATGAAAAGGAAAAAAAAAGATGACTATTCAAAATTGTCGTATTGCACATACACAGGTATGATGTTACCATATACTGACTATTAGATTTTGGAGACTTAAAAGAAATTCTTTGCATAAAATATTCTGAACTTAGAACGAACGAAAAGCAATTTCGCTTCAATTTAATATTACTAACTTGAAAGTAAAACTAATAGTGAATGAAACGTAAAAAAAGAATTTCCTTTTTAGAGATAAAATTTTAGATTACGAAATAGTAATGAAAGCAAAATAAAAATAAGAAAGCGAAGTTTCAAAAATATCTCAGGAAGGAATATGTTTTTTATTTCATTTATTTCTAGTTAAAAAGTAACCTATTTATGTAAGTAATTTATTTATGTATTTTTACTAGTTACCTACATGTTAAATATTGAATAATAAGATTCACCTGAAATGTGAGCGATTATTATACAAGTTATTCTGAAATAGTATATTCTTTTATTTTCAAGTTAAGTAATGATATTAATATTTAAGCGATACTATTTATGGGATTTGCTATTGCATTGTGAGATATTTTTATCGTTTTCTTAGATCAACCGATTTTTTTTTTACATATTATTATAACAATATATACAATTTTTCTCTTTATTACAGTTTCTTGTATCCGTGTTAAAACTAACGAATACATATGTATGTATATTCTCATGCATACATTTCATTGCAGTTAAACTAAGTTAATTACTATAAGCATATAGGCATATTCCTAAAATAAACGATTGGAATATACTATTACTGTGTATGCATTCACGCTTTCAATTTCTATAAACTCGCAATAACTCGCAGGCAGGTATACAAATATATCTAAGTAAATATGCTAATACTAGCGATTTATTTCCGACAGCGGAGAATATTCGATATAAGCCACACCCATAAGGAAGAAAGTTAGATATCGCCCCTGTAGACCCACGACATTAATTCTGGAATAAACTGTACGTCATTTTCATCAAAGTGTCTCTCCTTGTTTTGGTATATTTGCCGATAGTAAGACATTTTTCCATTAGTCTTGGTACTGTAGATTGGACCAATACTGATTCAAAAACTTGATATTAAATAGTCTAGTAACCGCGGAAATAGATAATGCCCCAACACCCTAGCACTGAATTAAATATATCTGTTGTGGTACAGTATAGTCAGTACAGGGCCGCGCCGTCCACGTGTGCAATGTGTGCGGCGCACACAGACGCCAGGTGCAAAGGGGCGCCAAAAAAAGCCAAAATTCGATAAGCACCTAAAGGCAACCCTAAAGCGTATTAGGCATAACAAATAAAAAATAGAATTTTTAAGATCTCCCATTTACAATGAATAATACCTTTATTTAGTAAATTGCACACTTAGGTTTCTATTTACCTACTATTTTTATTTAACGAAACCAAAACCAAATATGTTTTTGAAAACTGAATTTTTATGGGCGCCATGGAAATTCTTGCACACATGCGCCACCGAGTGTTAGCGCGGTCCTAAGTCAGTATAGTATATTAAGTATGGAGAACGGTAAGGGATTTTTACCGTTCGAAGACAATTGTCTGAGAACGGTAACCCTTAACGTTCGACATGCTTATAACGTGTTTTGCGTGATTGGAATCTCTAGAATAATAATAATAATTTATATAAATAAATTTCTGAAAATCAGGAAAGTAGGTAAACTAAGTCACTTCTAACGCGGTCACTCGACGTGGACACGCTGCATAAGCTGTATTTTGACAGCTAAAACCTGTCAAACTGTCATAATTATGACAATTTGGTGGTTTTATACAGGTTTTAGCTGTCAAAATACAGCTTATATAGCGTGTCCACGTCGAGTGATTGCGTTAGAAGTGACTTAGTTTATCTACTCAGGAAAATAGGAACTGAAACCGTTGGATGGCTGTTCCATGGTTTCTATGGTTTTGCTCCAAACAAGTCAAATTGTGCCAATTGTGAAACCATGGAACAGCCATCAAACGGTTTCAGTTCCAATCTTCCCGATTTTCTAAAATTTGTTGATATAGGGTGTTTCATAATATATGCGCAGGACTCCAGGATGTGATACCTTGTCCAAAAATTTGAAAAAAAGTTTCTATCAACTTACCCTCTAAAATGCACCATTTTCGAGATACAGGGTGTTGAAATTTAATTTAAAAATCGTTTTTTGGAAATATCTCCGGAAGCGCTTATCGTAAAGAAAACAGCTTTTGTAACTATTTTCTATTTACAATAAGCTAAATTGTGTGGAAAAAAAAATTAAAGTAATAATTGGTGAAGATTTTGAAGAGGTAGTGGTTGTTTTTTCCCCAACTTCTACGCCACTGGAAAAAGTACGGTTTTGAGATGCCCGTTTGAACTGCCAATGTTTTCTACACAAAAAAGGTACTGTTGGTCATGAGCTCTAAAGTTGACCGTTTTCGAGAAAAATCAACTTTTATGTTGAAAAACATGGTAAATTTTTTGAAATAAAAGTTTTATTTTACTAAAACATTAGAACAAGTACGAAAAGCAAACGTTAACAATATAAAAGTTGATTTTTCTCGCATAATATAGGAAGGTATTTAAATGATATCCTCCCTGGACGATGGAAGTTCTTCACCTGTTATATTATTCTAAATCTAAATCTACTTTTATAATAACATTTTCAATATTCAATTAAAATTATGCCGTGATGATTTTCGACTGTTAATTACATTAAATTAGTTGACTAAATATAAGTAAATATAAATACAACAAATATAAAGCTTAACAAAGTTTAGTTCACACAATTTCGGTATCGGCTCAAGTCTACATTCAGAAGCAATCGAATGTGTCAAAATAGACAACTTAGTTAACAATGGAACATTGGCAATCCAAAAATGCAGGGTTTTATGAAGCTATAAATACGAAAAGGTATTTTTTTGCGGTACAGCGCACCCCAAAACTTTGCATAATTTTGAAATGAAATCTTTATTTTACGTAAATATCTCAAAAACACATACTTACATAAACTTTCGAAAACATTTACTAATCTTACTTAAAATATATAATTTTTTACTATATTTACTACATAATTGACCGGTGTGAAAAGAGCAGCCAAAGATAGCAGCCAATTTTTCCGAAGATACCCGATCGTACATAGACGTACTGATATATATTATCTAAGACCATTTTAATAGAAAATTGAAAAATTATATTATTATTAGCTAACACATACAGACGCGGCACACCTGCGACATGTTACCAGATAGACGTTTGCTGCAAATATAATCGATTTGCAAAGGGTTCCAGGGGGACATCATCCAAGACCACTTTACAAAAAAATTAAAAAATTATATTCTTTTTCAAGCTAACACATACAGACGCGGCACACCTCCCACGTGTTATCAGACAGACGTTTGCTGCAAATATAATCGATTTGCAAAGCGTTCCAGGGGGACATCATCCAAGACCACTTCAAAAAAATTAAAAAATTATATTCTTTTTCAAGCTAACACATACAGACGCGGCACACCTCCCACATGTTATCAGATAGACGTTTGCTGCAAATATAATCGATTTGCAAAGGATCCCAGGGGGACATTACCTGAGACCAGTTTACTAAAAAATTAAAAAATTATATTCCTTTTCAAGCTAACACATGTCCCCCTGAGACCTAGTCTATCTGGTAACATGTGGCGGGTGTGCCGCGTCTGTGTGTGTTAGCTTGAAAAAGAATATAATTTTTTGATTTTCTATTAAAATGGTCTTAGAAAATATAGCTAAGCAGTACGCCTATGTACGTTCGGGTATCTTCGGAAAAAATTGGCCGCTATCTTTGGCTGCTCTTTTCACGCTGGTACATAATTGAGCAACGTCTTTCGTTTCCTACTGAATCAAAATACCATAAAATTACTTTGGGTAGAAATCAGATAGGAAAAAATTCATAGACAGCTGTAATGCCAACAGCTGTATAGTTCGAAATATTATTATTATTACGTTACATTATCGCGGTTGTCTGGCTAAATTTATAATTAAAATTCAATAATCGTATACTTATACTTTGTCATGATATACGTCGTTGCATTCTTCACTAATTTTAATGGCATTTCTTACGAAACAGAAAATTGTTGAGATTAGTTACCTACCCTGTCCACAGCACACGGCATCAGACTATGTTTTCCTGTTTCTTAAAGTGAAATCTATCCTCAGACGGAAACGATTGTTGCCATAAGTCTATTAATGTCAATAAAAATTACTTTAAATAAAATAACGTTTCTTTTGCTTTTGTAACATGTAATTAAATTAAATTAAACCAACATGCCACAAAACCAAGAAAAACGTTAATATAAAGTATAAAAGAGTGTTGTTAAAGAAAATATTTCTAATTTTTACCATTGAATAAATATTAAACCGTGTTCTTGTGTCGAGAATTAAATTGCCAAACCTATATGTATAATAATTATGTATACACAATTTAAGATATTTCTATTGCTGATAAATATTCTGTACAGAAGATAGACTAGCGGAAGCTCACTTGCACATGCCAGTGAAGAAAAAATAAGAAGTTAACAATGTGTTGGTGTCTCCTTTTATAACAATTCTAACAAAAATGATAGTAATAGCGGGTTAATAGTATTTTTCTAAATATTATGATGCGCTGAATGGAGTGAAATTCCTCGAACCACTATATTATTTTTCGTATGTTGTCGTACACAATATTACTAATTTAATAATAATTTGATGAAAAAGATTTAACGTCCTTGACAATAAATCACAAAAGTTTGGATAAAAGAAAACCGATCAACTTCATAAAAATGGTCAACTTGATCGATTGAATGTAAATGATAATATTGTGGTGAGTGACGAACTAATTACAATAGAGTTACTCACTGATCAAGAATTTTTATAAGTATTACTAGCGAATTAACGGAAGACGACAATACTTACTATTAGTCTATGTCGTTTCAGTTAATTATCAGTTGTATTTGATTTCTAGAGCGGTATTTAGTACTGGCATACTTCATTTAAACCACATTATTATATTTATTTTTATTTATTGCTGCATATCGTAAACATATCATTTTCTTAAACATTTCTCGTATGTTGGGCCTTATTTTTTGGGGTTTTATTTAATGTATAATAATGTTCTACTGACCATCAGCTAATGGTAAAGGATTACGCCATAAGTATATGTATATTAACAGACTATTAATTCTTATCAGTCTGTTCTTATTAAAATAATATAATATTTGAATTTAATATCTCTCATTTTTCTTGTGCACAAAATTATTTAAAATTATTCTTACCTTATTTCCTAATGATTTATTTATATAGCAGGGAGAACAGAAAAATTTACACTACAAAGTGTAGTAATATATAGAATTTTACACATTAGTATGATACTGGTCACTCTGAATAACAGCATTATCAAGAAAGTATATGATAGCGAAATGAGCAATACAAAAACAAACCCACTAGTAAAAAAATCGGCCGTTCATAATCACATCAGTATTTTAGTACGTCCTGCTATCACTACAGCGGATATAACTCTAGCAGCAAGTGTAGCTATTCAAGGTTTGAAAACACCGCATGCATACTTAAATATGTCTGTACGTATATTTAACATGTATTCGGATCAGAAAGCGTTCAAGTTTGTTTATAGAAGATGGGCGGGTATGTTTGTGTTCATGGAACGATATTAGAAGCAAATTTCTGAATCACATAAATTATGCTGTGTATATCTAAATGTTTGGTTGCAAATTTGTCCGTATAATACTGTGATGTGTGCTTTAAATAATACTTCCGTTTTATAGCCCACGTACGACTCATATTTATTTTTATTAGTATTCTAAAAATATATGGAAAATATAGTTATCAACACATGTTAATTCGTTGTGTAATTGTATTGATACACGTTTATATAAAATTATGGGTATATCTTAATATGGTTTTGCGCAGTAAATAATTGTAGATGTGGATAGCTTTATGACAAATTTAACTATCATCAAATAGTTAAGGAATTATGTGGTATTCTATTGGTTTATTTGACGTTTAAAACATTTGCGTTTTGCCAATTTTTTTAGTGTTTCTTTTGTTTTGTTGAAATTGTCTATAGTACCATCAATCTTGCAAACTTAATCGTAACATTTTTTGTAAAAATTGCAGTAAACTATAATTTATTAAAAATTACTGCCAAACGGAGGTATAAAACATTATTTCGCTACTAGTAACTTTTATGAATCGTAAGATTTTGAAAAATTGGGCGCTTCTGGTGATTTTTTTTAATATTTTTATTAACCAATCGTTTAGTAGTATTTGCGAACACGTGTTCTGTGCAATCACAATATTATTATAGTGAGAATAATCTTGGTACATTATTCTCCCGAGAATATTTTAGTATTTTGTTTCTGTTTGTTGACAACGTATTTTCTAGTTTTGACACCTGCCACCAGTATTATTGCAAATTGGAAGCATTGAACCATAAGCGATTTAGTTCATCATCAGTGGAAGATATAAACGCACAGATTAAAGAAAATTCGTGCAAAAATACTATGGTTAGTAATAATTCAATATGGAAACAATTCCAATCATTTTGCGACGAACGGGGTTACAAATTAGAAGGAAATACACCAGTCACAAAACTGGCAAACATTTTGAAAGACTGGGGATTTTATATGAAAAGGTGCAATGGAAAAGATTATAAAGAAGCCATTATTAAAACAATGTGGAATAAAACTGCCAAATTAATGCAAGAATTGTACTACAACGAATTTAGTAGAAAATTAGACTCCTTTAAAGATATCGAATTTAAATCTGCGAGAGAAGCCAGAAATACAAAACGTAAAATATTACAACAGGTGCCAGAAAAAAGAAAGCAAAGTTCTGCAATTCTAACTAAAGAACAAATCATGGAAATAATAAAACGCTATATACGACGAGGAGACACTCTTCGGTTTGCAAAAATGCTTTTATCACATTGCTTCATATAAGCCATGGCGTGGGGGAGAAGGTTGTCAATGTTTAATGCATTATTTTCAAGAAGAAACAGACAATGCTGGTTTGGCCACTGGAAGAGTAGAGTATAATCCGGCTTTCTCTAAAACAGCGCAAGGTGGGGCACAAAAGTTGACTGATAGTAAATGGTTAATACCAAATACTGAAAAGCCTGATGCTTGTCCTGTCCGATTGTTCAAGAAATTGCTAAGCAAGAGGAACAAACATATAAAAACTGACAGGCTTTTTTTAACAGTAAACATTGCTTGGGATAAACCGTCTTCTTAAGGATGGTACAAAAATATGCCGTTGGGGATGAACATAATGTCGAAGTGGATGAAAGAATCGGCGAAAATGATTGGACTGGACACTAAAAAATAAAAATTACGAACCATTCTTTAAGGTCAAGTGCAGTGTCTCATCTAGCGAAAGCAGGTGCTAACGAGCAGGAAATAATAAAGATTACGGGCCACAGCTCATCTAGTTAATTGAAACCATACCTGCAGTTGAATAATGAACACCATACAAGTTTGATTAATAACCTAAGAGTCAAGGGAGAAGTTATATCTTTTAACAAAACAGAACAGAAGAATGTTGCAAAACCCACCACTCACGGACAAATCATCTACAATAATTGTGTATTTCACATACAAACTTTTAACACTAATTAATTTTGTAAATGTACAGAAATAATATTAAAAAGTTGTATTATGCTGTATTTTATTTAAACATTAAAAAATAATCTTTCGAATACCACTCGAGAGTGAGAATTAATTAGCAAATAATTCTCCAGTCTTTCTCAAACTTGTTGCCATTCTGGAATAGCCACTCGAGCTCTACAGGCTCTCGTGTCTATTCCCTAGCAACAAGTTTTCGAAAATCTGTCGAATTATGTTCTAATTAATTCTCACTCTCTTGTGATATTACTATTAAAAATATTTCGAAAAAATGTCTGTATAATATTACTATACAGGATAACAACTTGAACTACGAAAGCCTATTGATAGGAGAAGGTAGTGGGAGATAAAATTAAATGTATCCATTTTAGTATTGTCAACTGTTTGTATGACTCAAATACTATGGCAAATTATGAAACCACTTTATAATTTGCACTTTTTTATAATTGTGTATTCCATTAGGATAAAGTTTGATGGTTCGGTAAAGTATTTGACATAACCTCTGATATTCCTGTCATATAAAAAGTTGACAATAGTAAAATTGATACATTTAATTTTAACTCCCACCACCCTCTCCTATCAATAGGCTTTCCTAGTTCAAGTTATTACCATGTATACGCCCTTTTTTCCGTATTTTATTTATCTAAAACTCTAATTATATGTATATTACACACATAGAAAAGTATATTCAAAGCAAAGATACTAAGTTGCTTGATAACGCACACGGCCTCCGTGATGCCTAGACAAGCAATCCTCTGCACCTTGCTAAGTGCGTTGGACGCATATTCCAAACTAGCTTTGTGTCACCAGACCGGCAACGCATGAGTTTAAAAGGTATTATAATCCTCGTATACAGCCAGTGCACCGTTAGAGGTTTCAATCCTCATGTTTTGCCGAACATTCCTCTATAGACCCAAAAAGTCCTCGTGGCTTTATTCGTCACATGTGACAGGTGATTTCTACGTCAGTTTAGCGTCTAAGATTTAAACTTTTGTAGGTATTTGAACTCAGCTGATACAAGTATTTTAGAACCAAAACTGGTTGGACACTCACTGAGGAACTTCTCCAAGTGAACGGACCTATAGTCGTTTAGAGATTACGTTTAACTCTTCTCTTTTCACGAGTTTGAGTGCGACTTGCATCCTCTCGGATACCACGCCCTCAAACTTGTCGCATGTCATGATGGTGATATCATCGACACAGTCATGTGTATGGAAGTCCGCCGTCCGAAGACCAGAAAGCAGACCGTGCGCCACCAGGCACCATAGCAAAGATGAAAACACTGCGCCCCGTGGGCAGCCACCTGCCATGGTTGCCTTTACATTGCATAGCTTCCGCGACATATAAACCGTTCTGTTTCTTATCATGTTGCCGATCCACTTCGTCGCCATTGCCTTGATTTCACGTTTTTGCAACGCCCTTTCCATCCACAAAAAGAACGTTCTGTCAGAGATATGCAGGAAGGTGACTAACGCAATTTTCTTGTTGCCAAAGGGCATTTCTGCTTGTCGGCCTTGCTCGTAGATAGCTTGCTCACAGAATTTTCAAGTTTGAAAGATACATTGGTTCTTGTGTAGCGGAGTCCGTCAAGTGCTTATCAATTATCTTCTTTAGATTTTTGCGAAGAAGTGAAGTAAGAGACATGGGTCGGTACGACTTCGCTTTCGTATAAGACCCCTTGCTTTGTTTAGAAATGAAGACCACCCGAGCCTCTCTCCAGCTATTTGTTATGTAACTCATAGCTAAGGTAGCCCTAAGTAGGGTACATAAGACTGGGAACAGTGGTTCCAATCCCTGTTGTAAAAGTGCCGAGAAAATACCGTCCATACCAGCCGATTTAAAATGTATAAAGGATTCGATGCCCCATCGAATTTTCGAGACCTGAATTATTTTCCGTGCAAGGTTCCAGTCTTCTTTCTGTGCTTTCAAATCATGTACGTGCGCAAAAATTCAGTCTCATACATTCTCCTTCAGTCTGGATACGAATAGTCTCGGAACCCGGGAAATCCACCTCCAGTATGTGCTGAAAAACCTGCTTTTTGTTTCGGTCTTATCGCCGTTTGGCTTACTCAGAGTCCCGATCGTATAAGGTCCTTCTTTTGCGAGAACTTTTTGAATTATCTAGTATTCAGGAATTCCCTCCAGTTCCCGACAAAATTTTTCCACGACTCTTGTTTCGCCTTTGTTAAGCGGCAGCTGTATCTGGCTGGGGAAGCTCTATATTCGTCTCGTAAACTAGATGTTTTGGCATTGTTGTTAAGCTTTCTGGCGGTCGACCGTATGTCAGACAACTCCCTGATCAACCATGGTGTATCTTGGTTTGTTGTATTAACTTATCTTATGTACCTGTGATCAGAGAGAGATGGCTCATCCGACACATACGGTGATATCGATAACCTCTGCACGCCTAGCCGTTTCAAAAGACGGCTTATTTCCGCAGTTTAGAATAGCTAAACTGTTGCAACGAAGTGATTTATGAATTGCCTCATGTATTGATGTCGATGTTGCCCTCCAGAGTATAGTGCGTGTTGACTTTACAACCGAGCAGGAGTTTCTGTTTTCTCTCTCCGGCGTGGGTCACTAATGCTCTCACTTTCGAAGTGTGAGGTGGATTCTGTTGGTCGTACAGGAAGTAGGCAGATCCTAGTACACAACTGTAGTACAACACATCATATAATAATTATTATTGCATACTTTATCTTTTTGAAATAATTAGGAATACTGTTCAAGTAGTATAATATCATTTTACAGATTGAATCTTGTCTTAACGTATACTTACAAGCTATTGTAATTGTATAATAACATTTTGGCACTTTTGACAGTGAGGTATTGCGCTTCATCAGCTTGCGCATGTTTGGAAGTTGGCAACAATGTTGTATCGATGCAATTACTACAATAGCTTTGTTTTGGTTCGGAATTCAGGATTAGTAACAGAACTGCGCAGAACGTAAGCGCACAACATTATAATTCCAAAATGGTTCCGAACTTTTAATAACCAAAACACATTTTAGGACCCTGTTACTGCCATCTTTTAGATACAGACTAAAATACAAACCAACAAAATATCAATAGCGAATGTTCTGCGCTAAAATCTTTCAAATCCTGTCTCTATCTTAGAATACCACTCACTTTCCATAAATTTTATTCCCAGGACAGTAATTCACAAAAAAAAATCAAATACAAACGGAAAAAAATCTCAAACTTTAAAAGACAATGTAAATATCAATGTCATTGATGACGAACGTATAGAAATAACTCGAATTTCTGAACACATGCACCGATGACGTAATTTCGAACTAATAATTCAGAATCGGTACTCATGGAAGTGCAAGAACTGTTTGAACGGTTCCAGAATCATTCTGAATCGATTCTGTCAGTAACCAAAACATCGGACTAAAAATTCGGTTCGCGTTCTTAAATAACCAAAACGCTAAACTGTAAATGCGCGTGCGCAACAACTCTAGAACCATTCTGAATTCCGAACCAAAACAAAGCTAATATAAATATCTTCTAACCAATAGCGACACTTGAATTCCCAGTTCTGATGACCTTGCGGGAAAAAGGTACATCTTTATGGCATCTTGTTTTACATCCGTTTGTTTACTACATTGACAGTTGACAAATAGTTGGGTTTTGTTTTATACACAATGTGTTATGTTAGAATTGGTTAGAATGTTAGGTTATGTTATGTTAAATGTTCATAAATGGGCGAAAGAGGATATTATTGACGGAATATTTCTAACTGGTACGTCTTTCAAAATGCATGCCATCAAAAACCTGAGTATATAAAGATCAAAGGGGCCGCTGGAAGTATCGCTACTGCTTGTAATAGAATTGTGATTATACTACTTGCACCAGTACAAATGCGCGTATTATTATTAAAATACTGAAAAATCTCAAAATATTTTAATTGAAAAAAAAAACAAAGCACATTTTCTTAAGAATTCAACAACAACTCAAGGATGCCAGTAAAATATGTGTAATACATGTATTGAGTTCGTTCATATTTATCACACGCATGTCTGCCGTTTACACACGTTCATGAATTTCTTACATACATATGTTCCTTCTTTAATTACTATAACATTTTCGATGGCATTTACTTGTGTGAGTTGTCGACAGTTGCCCGGCTGACGATATATGCAACCTGTTTTGCTATACAATATCATGATTATGTAGCTCCAGAATTATTTTTTTTCATAATTATCTCTATCTGCAATAATGTGGTTTATGGAACAGATTATAATAGTGTTTGCTGTTTACATTTGGAAGCAAACTATATTTTTAACAAGATCACTTCAAACTGCACTTCTGTGTAGTATCATGTCTTATGTAGTCACCAGTGGTCACTTTGTCAAACTATTATATATAACACCATTTTTCATTCGACAGATGATCATCCAGCTGTAGGTAATCTAGAAAATAAAAAAGTACTAAATTAATTTTATATTTATGAAACTACAAGCAAGTATCTGATCTGTGTATTTTTCTTATTCAATTTAATTCAATTCGTAACATTAACATGATTGCACACATGCGAAGTATTTGTTTAAAAATTAATTCATTAAATTTAATTCAACACTATCCACTGATAGAGGATGCGAAACTTTTCAAGTTGGCATCATCTGTAGTTTCTTCGCATATGTATGAGTGTATGTTTTGGCTCAGTAGCCATCTGACGTAGAAGGGGGTGTTGGTCAGTTGTCAGGTCTTATTATAAGTCCAGCCAACGACAAGGACAGAAAGATATTAAATGCACCAAAATAATTTCAATCATGTTATAAGGTAATTAATAAATTTTATATCATTTATTTTGTACACAAATACACATAAATATTGTAACAAAAGCACACAATTAAGTTACACTCACATAAGAAGAAAAACCAGCCAGTTAGGGGCATTTTAAGAAGAAAAAGTAGATGGTAATTAAAATTGACAACTTTACGGTGACCCTGTATAACACAATTTCTGATCGGACTTGTAGAAATAAATTAATCCATCAACAACCGTTAATTACCGTTATTGACAGAAGACTATCGAAAGGTATTTCTGAAGAGATTTGAGACAATTGCAAAACATCTATAAAAAGCCGTGCGATATCAACAATAGTATATTATGACACTAGTGCATAAGCAAGCTTTTAAAGCACGAGTAACGAGTTTAAAGCCACGACGCGAAGCGGAGTGGCTTTTATCTTCGATTACGAGTAACGTTAAACCACTCCGCTTCGCGTCGTGGCTTTACACTCGTTACTCGTGCTTTAATAGCTTGATTATGCACTAGTGTCATAATATACTATTTTTTTGTATAGATTGTTGAAGTGAACGTTTGCTCTACGTAAAATTTATTAAATAGCCACGGTGCACCGTTGTACTCAAATAATTGATTAGCTTCGATTAAAAGTACTTTAAACCATCTAAATTTTCACCGAATTTTAATTACCCCTACGAAAAAGACGTCCTTTCCATCCACCATCCGTCCGAGCGCGCGAAGAATTTCAAAAAAAAAATCACACACACACACACACACACAAGTAAAATGAGGTAATTTAATTTTAAGTAATTTTATGTTCAAAAATTTTTTTTTTGAAAAATAAAACAGTAAATATTTCGAAAAATATTTGAAAAATTTTAAAATAACTTTTTTTAAGTAAGTTTTTTTAAGTAATTTTTTTTAAAGTAAATTGAGTTAAAAAGATAAAAATTATTTATTTTAATTAAACATAAAAAAATTTCAAAGTTAATTTTTTTTTAATACCAAAATTTCGCTAATTGCAGCATTTAATCTTGAACATAGAAAAAGAAAAATATGGGCAAAAAAATGGTACGTGAACGAAAAGGACTTAGCCACATGACCTTATTGAAGGAACTAGAAAGTGATGATTTTCACCTTTTTTAGTTCTCTTTTATACGCGGCCCTTATGTTTTCAATTTTCTTTTTTGCTATCTATAAGTTTTAATTTCCTACCAATATTTCCAGTGCTTAATTCCTTGCATCTCTGGAGCTATATTGTTTGCAAGAAGAGTCCCACAAAACAAGAAAAATCTTCATATAATTCTAAAAATTCCATTATAATTTCGCGTTCGCTTGCCACCATACTTATTCCTTGACGTTTAAAATACTACTGACGTACTAGATCGTCCGACAGTCCTACAGATGATGGGATTTGGTCAGACGGTCAGAGAGTCGGGTGGCTCGGCCACCTGACAATACCCGACAAGAATCTGTCAGGTAACGCAGCTATAGACGATCTGATATTACGCCTGATCTGACCAAATCGGTCTGACCTTCTGATCAAATCATACAGTCTGTAGCCCGCTTAAAGTTGGACAAATTTTCAAAAACTTCCAACTTAATAGGGTAATAATTTAGTTTGTGGTAATTACCATGTAATTCTGAATACTGTAAACAAATTTTTATAGGTTTATTGATTTAAATAAAAAGTTTGTTTTTTGTAAAACATCTTTCTGATTTGTAAATTTTTTTTATGTAACTTAGAATTTTGTTTTTCTTGGGTATTTTTCAACGTACAATATAAGCTCTCGTATTCTGTTCTCTACACCTGCTGTAGAGTTAAGAATTGGCGAACCCCTGAGATTAATTTTTTTTAACCCCAATTTTTTATTTAAATAGAAACTCAAATTTTGTTAACTTTATTATAAATCAAATTTCACATTACAATGTTTGGCGCCCCACGTTGGGCGCTAAACTTAGCGTTTAGACACAAGAGACCGAGAGAATAGTCGTGACTCACCCTGTATAAACAAGGCTATTACCTTCTATTGTCAATTGATAATAATTATTTTATTAACGTAAAACATATACATATATCATATTGTTAATGAATGTATTATCACGCAGTAAAACAAGGACACAATTAAAATTATATGGGACGTAACGTATTGTTACTCTCTTTCTAAGTGAGTTTTAGTCACTGTGACTAAGGTCGTAGTTGTGCTATATCCGGAACGGAAGAGAGAAAAAGCCAAGATAAGTTTCAAACTCGATTAGAGAAATATTTAGAACGTATACTTGAGGGAGATATATTACTATCTAAGAAGATATAACTAATATTACGCACAACTTCTTGCGTTTACTATTTACGATGATGTGAATGACTTTATTGCTCCAACCTTTTTGGCAATTAGTTACAAACACTCGGGAGGAATTGATGATGTACCATGTTCTCTGAATGAATGAATACATGTTATTAATCGTTGTTTTGCCTGAGGGTATATTTCCTAGTAGTTTAAGAACTAATAAAACTATCCCAGTTTACAAGAAGGGAGACGTGCACGACATAGCTAATTATAGACCAATACCGCTGCCTTCCGTGTTTGCTAAAATATTGGAAAAAGTATAATAATAAACAACAGACTAATTAATTATTTAGTAAAACATAATTTTATATCCCCTACTCAGTTTGGATTTATCGCCGAAAAATCTACATGTGATGCTATTTGTCTCGCACTTACTGAAATATATAATAATTTAGACAAGAAGTGTGCTGCTGCGGGTGTATTTTTTGATCTCACTAAAGCTTTCGACGTCATTGATCATTCAATGTTAATAAATAAGATGCAGGTATTAGGGATTTATGGGAGAGCTAGTGAACTTATTTCGTTCTTACGAGAATGGCAGAAAAACGAAACTTGTTCTATCGGCGGAAGTAGATAACGTTAGACAAGATATATATATTCCTCTATTATCGAGATGAATTGTGGTGTTCCCCAAGGCTCAATCTTGGGACCTACACTTTTTTTGATATATGTTAACGATCCCCACTTCTCTTAACCACCTTGCACCCTTTCGCAGTATGCAGATGATATCTCATGTATTGTGTCAAGTACAAACGTTGCTGGTCTTTCTAGATCAATGTCCATAATTGTTAACGAAATGGACAATTGGTGCAATGCGAATGGTCTTATACTTAATGTAGGTAAAACTCGCCTGATACAGTTTAGATTATTGTCAACGTTTGAAGCGGAGCATCTTCAAGTCCATCTTAGTGGTCATTCAGTCCTGGAGAATGATTCTGCAAGATTTCTCGGATTAATTATGGACAAAAAGCTGAAGTTGAAGACCACTGCTCTGCGTTGGAGGCTAAACTGTCTACGGCTTTATACGGTATGCGAAATTTACGCAATATTGTTAGTACTCAGTCATTAAGATTGTTTTACTTTGCATATGTCGAGTGACGTCTCCCTTATGGTGTTATATTTTGGGGATCGCTTGCTGCCGCTAGGGAGCTATTTATATTACAAAAGAAAATTATTAGATACATGTTGTGTGTATCACCACTAGCATCATATGTCGAGCTCTATTTAGGGAATTGAATGTTCTGCCCTTGCCCTCTCTCTACATTTTTGAAATACTTAAACTCTACAAAAGTAATGAAGGGAAGTTTATAAAAAATTGTGACATTTACAACAATATGCAAACCAGACATAGACAAAATCTTAGTGTAGTACCCACACGTAGTACCTAGTAATAGAAAATTTTGTGAGGTGAGTCCCAGATATAGGGCTATAACATTATATAATAAATTACCAATAACAGTAAAAACCTCGCAAACATTTACGCAATTTAAAATAGCATTCAAGAAGTATCTGCATGACCTATCCTATAACAGTAAAAACCTCGCAAACATTTACGCAATTTAAAATAGCATTGAAGAAGTATGTATCTGCATGAACACGTTTTTTACAGTATTGATGAATATATGAATAATAAATATGTGTGTATTTTAACATTTAAGTTAGTATTTGTGTTGTATATGTCAAATTTTGACAATGTCTATGTTTATTGCGAACCATGACAATAAAATTATTATTATTATTATTAACTAAACGTAATTAAGATGATCGTAGAGCTAGTGGGGTTAGCAGCCAATGGAAGCTTTCGATTTTTATTAAAATCTTCTTCAGAAGGTAATTCTACAAGAAAATATCCAAATACAGAACCGGTAACAATAATCATTATTAATAAACTTACGATTAGAGTAAGAAGCTAGCAGTCACAGAACACAACTTCATAAAAAGTATCATTAATACTAATTATTATTATTATTAAATAAGGAAATTTAGTAAATTCAAACTAGGTTCAAAAAGTTAACACGTTTCTACTATCAATTATTAAAATTATGCGTACACATTATATAGTGTAAAATTCACTCTAAGTTATTGTAAATAAAGTGCAATTTTAGTGATAATAGTAATAATAAAGCACTAAATTTTATGGTAGTTTAGTAGCATTGATATGGTGTGCTAAATAAACTAATGTGGGTAACTTCAACTAATGTTTCTACTTCGTATTTAGCTATCCAAAATATAACGTTGCGTGATCTGTCTGAGTAGGTATAGTATGCTGGTTCTCCCTCACTCACTGGCCGTGGACACGCTGTATAAGCCGGCCAGTGCGTACGAGCGCTCGATGACTCATAACTTGAATCAAGCCACGCTGTATAAGTGGTACACAAGAGGTGTGTCCTCTGGGCGTGAGATGGCGCTGCTAGATGGTGCTGCACCCGGCAGGTGTTGGCGACGCCGACGACGGGCGACAACGATGACGCCATCAGACAATTACGTCAGGAAGCTGTCTAATTAACTGATTACAGAAACGACCGTTGCGAGCGGAAGCTATATTTTCTAGAATTTCCTGGCCACACCCGTGATTATTGCCCACGTTTTCCAGGCCTGGTATATAAACTCTTAATTCCTTAATTTTTCACATATCTTTTATATGCAGTACAAGTGAAGTGCAAGTGTAAGATTATTTCTTAAGTACATCTTGTAATAGCTGAAAATGTCGTCGTATGAAACTGTAAAACAAATTATCAACTCAATGGAGCGTGTAAAGGCAACAATCCGGAGAGGTGATGACGCCATACCGTTCATCAATATTTGTTCTAAAAACCTGAGGCTTTTAAATCGTGCCCTCAGGTTAACAAATAACGTGGGAGAACGCAAAAATCTCCAAGCAGCTATTTGTCGCCTGCTGGGTTACAGGACCTTCTTCAAATCATTGAAAATCCAAGGTGGTGGAAGGCTTCCTCAGAGGGAAAGGATTCGCTGGCACGAGGTGCAATCGGCCTTTGCCAGAAGAGTCAGAACGGGATGTATTGTTAATCTAAGTCACACAGACCCAAGAATCTTTTTGGGCGATGCTAAAAGTATGGTGGTACGTCGTCTTACCAATGAATTGAAGAAGATACCATTCCTAAAAGTAAATTCGATCTTTACTGGACAGTTCACTGTCCAGGAGAGATATGAATTAAAACATATACAAACGCGCAACAGGGCAATTATGAGGGACACAAATTTGAGGGAATGGTATGACGAATGCATCAAAGCGGAGATTCTACGTGAGCTGGAGGAATTTCAGGTAAGTGGTTTATTTAACCATTATTAAATCTGTGAAAAAATATCCAATTTTTTTATAGGAACGAGACAGCGGTTGGGCATTGGCTGCGGTGGTTGATTTAAATATTAATATAAACCATTACAACCCCCAACGCGTTGGCTCTTATATTCCACTGCCTCCGGCAATTCAGAAGAAGAAAGCCTGTGTCAATGTTCAAAACACAGACGATGCTTGTTTTGCTTGGGCAATAGTTTCTGCGCTATATCCGAACGTGCATAATTCCAATAGAATATCCAGCTACCCACATTACCGTTCTGTACTAAATGTAAAAGACATTGCTTTCCCAATCCGTCGCGAAGACATTACAAAATTTGAACAATTAAACAATATTAGTGTAAACGTATATATATTAGATAAAAAATTAAAGTGCGTGCCTAACCGCCTAACTAAAAATAAAAAAGACAATCATATAAATTTATTATTAATTCAAGACGGTGAAAAGTGTCACTATGTCTGGATTAAAGACCTATCACG
>CM043015.1:122098351-122168243 GCA_023690525.1 Holotrichia oblita | reverse complement strand
CACTTCATTGCTTTATATTAGCAGATGTAAAATACAGTTCAATATAATTTTCTAGAAATGTTATTTGAAATAATTACATAAAACGCATAAAAGATATTTGTGTCAGCTTGAATTTAATATGACAGATAACTATTGTCAGCTACTTTTCTTTCAGTTTTAGCAAACGAATCTGAATCCAAATTTTTCATTTCGCATCCATTGTTTTTAGCACATTGCCAAGAGAACGCGTGCAAATGTGTGTGGTTACGTCCAAGTAACTCACACATAATGAACATTTATCGTAGTACTCCGATAAATAATTATATATTATTATTATTATTATAGAATATATTACTAACGGCTTAGTTAACTATCACAATCTGTCAAGAATTATATAATAAGTTGTATTTTATTTGAACCAAACATTGCGCCTAAGTTTTATATATGGATGTGTTTTAAGTATGTTCACATGATCAGCACATTTTTTTCTATGTAATGAAACGTAAAATGTGTGGTTTTCTTCAAATTAAGACATTTAAAATTTACGTAACATAACAAGAGCATTTACGTTTTTAAGTCAATCTAATAAAACAACAACAATCTTGTAGGTTACATTTCAAAAGGAAATACTTAAATAATAAATTATCTAACGAATGTTACTGGATCGATATCAATATATAATAGGGTTCATAACACCCAAATATGAATCATCCCCTGCTACGGTTTCTTCTCCAGCACACAGCACGTTGCAAATTTAACACATTACGAAAAATACGCAAAGAAACGTTTACTTTGAATGTGGAGAGCATGGATTGACAAAGACTGTCACTCAGTAAAATTGTTCGAAGATTAAAACGTGTCGAGTATCGTATCTATGTAGTATCCTAATCCCAATATACATACATCAAAGTTATAACTTCTTGTGTTCGTTAATAGTTATTGTAAGATATTAAAACTTATTCTAGTAACACTCTAAACGCACTTTAACAATTTCAAATAAGCAAAGATAGAAGAGCAACTCGAGTATCAATTTAATAAAATAATAATATACTAAATGAATGTTTTTTGTACGAAAAGTTTTGAATACGCGGTATAATGTATTAAAGTTTATAATATTGCATTTGATACAGTAAAATTTCCTAAATAACTGCTTTTAAATTAGTATAAACATGAATTTTAATAAATATGGAAGATTGTAATAGCCCATAGCTCTTTTCTTTTAATTGAAATAATTCAAAAATGGCTACGTTTATTGCAAAATTTATTAGTCAAAGTAGCTTAATTTTGTCTCGACAGCACAAATCAATAAAAAAAAAGTAATTCCATTTAACGTAAGAAAGTTGATATGCATTTTCCGGTTTAACCGGAAGAGGTAGAAATTTAAAATTATTTTAAAGTAGAAACACACAGCACAAAATCATCAACTGTTTAATAGTTGAAAACGTCGACAAATATAGAAAACGAAAGAAAGGCCTATAATAGGCACTCATGGTATATTGTTGGAATTCACCCTGCGGGCGAATGCAATATTTTCATTGCATTGCCCCACAGGGTGAATTCCAAATTATATTCCATGAGCGCCTATTATAGGCATTTCTTTGGTTGTTTAATAGTTCCCTATATTAAACTCATCGTAATAACTTTGTATAATATGGATCTGATAATATTTTTAAATTTTGATGATATATGTAGGTGGTCATTAATACTAACCTAGAAATGTTACTAATATTGCGTTAATAATAAATAATCATTTAATACAAGCGGAAGTTAATGGGATTGCAGCTATTGGCGTTGAAATTAAGAAGACGTGAACCTTTTTTCGTTTCTAAGCTTTCGCTAATTCTTTATTAGTTTCTTCAAAGAACAAATTACAAGTAAAAACAACAAAAGTTGTAAATATAATTCGGCTATTTTAAATCGAAGTGATTTCAAACTTACATGGTAATTATTAGTAGCAACGAAAAAAGGTTTACGTCTTCTTAATTCTAACACCAATAGCCGCAATCCCATTAACTTCACCTTTCACACCTAACGAGTACAGTTAAGTACTTCTTTTCAACTTAATCATTTAATACGTTAATAATATTTTTTTTCCTTCTGTGACTAACACTTTATTTATCTATATCACTTATTACATGGTTTCGCACTTCTCTTCTTTGAACACATTTATTTAGGTAGTATATTGTTAAAATAAAAGACCACAAGATACAAGTTTATTTATTATCTAATTCTACATAAACACTTCATATATATATTAATTTAACATATTCACATTACAGAAACCACTAAGACCATTTAGAATTCACTCTAATCTTAAACGCAACTTTACATTATCAATAGCACCACCGCCCACTAAATCAATTCCAGGGAGATTCACCAGCACTAGACCAAGTACTCGCAGAAAATACACACCACATACAACTGCAATCATCGAAAATCAAGGTAGGCAGCTACTACTTTTTTAATCTCTGTCAATAATAAAACCGGTTGGTCACAATTTAATAATATATTGAAGAACGCTGTTTCTAACTAGAGAGAGTGAAATAATATTGTATAAACACTTTTACTTTGCGACTTCACTTTCAATATCGATGAAATTACGAGAATGCTCTCCGTTGTATCTAGTTGTGACATTAAAATGCATGCTTACGGCCGTTAAAATATCTATTTACCTAAACAAGTCAGAAAATTATCGTCAATATGTAAGAATTAACAATAACAGAAAGATTGGTTACATCAGTATTAACCAGATTTGTTACTATTGAATAAGACCCACGTAATTATATATAAAAAATGCAGAAATGTATGTAAATGCACAGGTAATCAAGGTTTTTATACAAGGCCTACTTTTGAGGTAAGGTTTATTGAAGTAAACAATTTAAACCTGTTTCTCTCGTTACGTATTAAATTGAATAATTTAACATCAAACATTTTTTAAAATGTACCTTCCTGTTATTGTTATGAATAATCTAAATAATTGTACCATATTGTTATTTAATTATCTCTAATAGCATTAATAAAAATTATATATATTCCGAAGGACAAAAATTCTTTAATCAACTTAGTAATCAGATAAGCAATAGGATGAAAGATTTACAGTTTGCTAAAGAATACGATAATTTACATATATAAGAAGAAATTTTTCAATCCCATACAAAACATTTAAATAGTAGTATAACTTCAACAAAACTTTAAATAATGAGAAATTAAAACTAGTGGATATATCCTCAAAAACTTTTTGTAACTCCAAAAATTTTCTGAAATGCATTTTGTTGAATTTAAGATATTGTAAACACTTCCGTACCTACTTATAATATCTAAGTTTATACGTTCAATTCTGATGTGATGGAAGAAAATGAATCAATTTTCTATACATCAGATGTAGATGAATCTGGTTTTCACAGTGATCAAGAGAAAAAGGAAAAGCGCTGTTACACAAAGAGCTACAACAAATAGCGTAACTCTTAAAGCTTGTGAGAGAAATATCTGTCTATATGTGTATAAATATGTTTATAGTTTAGTTTCTTATACTACGAAAATAGCTGTTAAAGTTTATTTGTTTTAGCAAAAACTAACTATCGTAAGTTGTAAAAAAATTCAGGCAAAAAGGCAGTCTTTCCACATTGCCTGAAAAAAAACGAACATTTGGAAGTTATGAAGATCCCAGATATCTAAGAAAATGACGATTGAATGCTATAAACCAAATTTTATAAGTAATAAACAAAAGCTCGTTTGTCAACCAACTACATTTTTGGATTTAGCTTTTGTTAGTGTCTGTTGTTTCCTTAAAGATCGCGTAGGTTGAAATCATTACAAAGTATTATGAATTAGCCCGAAAATCAGTTTACGTTTTCTAACATTCCAATGTAAGGTTATAACATTTTTATACCGTCTCAAAATCAAGGGAAAAATTGGAAGTTGCTATTTGTAACAAAACAAAAGATAATGTCACTATCAAAAACAAATGACGATTGAAAATTGACGATCATGCAAAAGTGTGGATTTCTACCAATTAAAATCGACCTGTTTGAACATTTTTCGTAAAAAAAAAAGATTTCTTTTTTACTGAATTTATTCCATATCTAAAGTATGGAGGATCAAAAGACAATTATATTAAGAAGATAAAGAGGCTATAATCAACATAAGGCATAGAAGAGATAATTAAAAATACATCTTTCTAACAAAAAGAATAAGTGGTATTCCACATACCTTAAGAATGCCAGTAAGAAAGTTAAAACTGCATGGTCAGTTGCCCAAACGCTAAATGGTACTTTAAAAAGGGACTTTTTTACAGATTCATTTGAGAATAGAGGAAAAAAACTAAACATACTAAATACTTTTGAACAGCTATTATATAGATTGTATATTCCAAATGATAAAATCAAAATGATGTCAAATATGTGCAATGAAATATTAAATGGATATATGTTACGCTGACAATGCTTAATGAGATTTATAACATAATATTACCATTGAACAAAATCGGCGCGTAGCCCAGACAACATTTCCTAAGAAATGTCGTTCAAATTTGTGCTGGTGTCCTGAAAGGCCTTATATGTAATGTGATTAACTACTGTCTTGATAATGAAACTTTTCTAGATCAGTTAAAAAAGATATAAAAGATCACTTCTATACAGAGCTGTGCCAGTTACAGACAAATGTAATTGACTTTTTTGCTAAATATGTACTTATTTTTCAATTCCTGAAATATTTCCACTTGTTCCAACAACAATTAATTAAATAACAATTTATTCCCGAACATATAATATACAGAGTGTAACAATAGTGCGATATTCTTTCATATCCCTTTCTTATGCAAAATGCAGCAAATATTTAAATACAAAAGTTTTACGAAATTTATATCGTAAAATTATTCTGTTTCGTTTTCCCGTACTCATCAGTAACTTTACATTTTCAAATGGAACACCCGATATATGATCACATTTTTTAATTGCCTGAGGAATTTTAAGGCAACTTTATATAGGATCTTATTCAATTATTTTCATTAGTTTATAAGATATTGACATTTGTTTGACAATTTTGAAATTTTGCTCTCTTCAGAAAAATGCCACTATTTCGGTAACGGAAAAAAATTTAACATTGTGACACTTAACATAACGTTAGAAGCATCTCCTATGATGACAATAAACAGATGTAGGTTATGATTCGTTCGTTAAACCAAAATCAAAAAAGGGATCGATGAAGATGGAGAAATAAACACATTAGCAAGAGTCGCAAAGAATCCTTCTAAATCGATCCGACAAGTTTCAACAGAAATGGGCTCCTCTCAACGCTCTATTGTCAGAGTGTTGAAGAAGTATAAATTTCGTCCCTACAAATTATCAGTATCACAAACTTTACATGAAGGTGATAACATAAGACGAATATCTTTTTGTAGATGGTTTAAAGATCACTGTCAAAACGATCCACACTTTTCAATGAAAATATTATGGACTGATGAATCTCGTTTCACAAATTGCGGAATGTTTAATAGGCACAATGAGCATATATGGTCTCAAACAAATCCACTTCACGTAGAACATAGGAGACCACAAATTAAATTTGGATTTAATGTTTGGTGTGGTGTTATAGGATCAACTATTCTTCCTCCTTTTATTTTTGATGGATCACTAACTGGCAATCGTTATCTTAATTTTTTACAACAAGATTTCGAGGAAATGTTAGATAATTTAAATTTAAGAACCCGAGCAATGCTGCAATGGTTTCAACATGACGAAGCGCGTCCGCACAATCAACTGAATGTTAGAAATTATTTAAATTTGAACTTTCCTAATCAATGGATAGGACGAAATGCACCCATTGAATGGCCGGCTAGATCCCCTGATTTATCAGTTTTGGATTTTTTCTTGTGGGGTGTACTAAAGGACACAGTATACAAAAGAACATATGAAACAATCGACGATTTAACAGAAGCTGTCTTAGTTGCTTTTAATAACATCGATAGGCGCAAAGTCCGCAATGCTACAAATTCTGTTGTGAAGAGATGCAATTTGTGTATTGATAATAATGGAGGTATCTTTGAACATTAATAATGTTGTGTGGCCTTAATAAGTTATTATATATATAGTTATTATTTTAATTTAATACTACATAAGATTTCAAATTAAGTTTGGTTTGTATTTTATCAGTTCGAAATTCAATTATTTTCCATAAAAACCATAAAAATGTCTATATCCTCTTTATTTTTAAAAATAATCATATCAAATCTTATATCATTGTAATCAGCAAAAAATAAGCTTTTTAATGATGTCAAAACTAACTATGGTTTCCATTTAAAAAAAACACAAGTTTGTGTCATAACTCGATAATGGTGAACGAAAAACAAAAATTTGCTACACACACAATTTAAATGCATTTTACATTGTACAGACTGAGTAAGAAAACGCAGAATTTGTTTGTACCAGGTGGCCAACTAAGAATGGCGGTCAGCCATATCTCAGAAACGGTTTACAGTACCTACAGCTTCAGAAAAAAATATCACTAACTAAAGTGGTCCCGAGAAACATCTGGAAATTATTTAGCGACGTGTGGTGTGAGCGCTAGAGGGCGTAACTGAACACCAAAAATTTTAATTCTTATTTTATACCAAATTGACTAACTTAAGGTCTATCAGAAATACAAAATCAGTATTTTCTGAAAATTTCCCATATTTTACACAGGATAAATTTTCTGTATTTTGTCAAATAAGGGGAGAGGAGGAAGTGAAACGTTGTTTTGAAGAAACGCTTATAACTCCGATTCTGTTAAACCGGATTTTGCAAACTTAGTCTCGTTGAAAGCAGCGTCCTATGTAATGCTTACAAATTCGAACCAATCTAAAAGGTGACGTGCGTGCTGGAGGGCGCTGTTTAAAATTTCTCGGAAATTTTTGTTTTTTTATGGAGAATATTAAATGGAAACATACATTTCTGACTACAGATTAAAAAAGTACTCTAAATTACCAACAAATCGGCGAAAACCGAGTATCGCTATCTTTGATCTATCCGAAGATATCGTCAGAATCGTGTAAATGGTAAGAACTTCTATAGATATCTTTTAATTCCTGATTTATTTCCACTTAGAGGCCAATAAAACAATAAATAATTAAATACCAATTTATTCCATAACATATAATAATACGTTTTCGTTAAATAACTTCTTCAGTGGAAGAAATTGACATTTAATATGTGTCAAATTACTAATAATATAAATATAAATTGCCATGCCTATCAACAAAATTATCTAAAAAACAAAGAATTCATTGATATATCGAATTTTAATTATATTCAAGTAATAATGAAAGAATAATGATTTAATACAACATTAGAAATTGAAATGATTTGAATTATTCGTATATCAATCTATTTTTTGTCAAGCTCTAACAATTCTGTTCAAGGACTAGGGAAAAACATGGCAAAAAAACCTAGTCAAGAGCTTAAAATTAATAAAATTCATGCGTGAATTAAATTATTATAAATAACGCTTAAATTATCAATATCCGTTCTAAAATTTAATGTAGGTATATCATTTCGTAAATTAATCTTTTTTTATAATTATTTTCCTTTTTTAAAATTTTAGTGTTTTGAAAATCAAAATTATGTCGTCTATCTTTAGAGTGCTTAGATAAAGCAGTTTCAGCGGTGACGTTATGTGTAACAGTGTATTGATGGTTATAAATTCGTTTCTTTAAATATTGTTTGGTTTGTCCGATATAACATTTATTACAATCTTTGCAATCTAATTTATAAACGACATTACTTTGATTACCATGTTTAATGGGTGTTTTTAAATTTGTGAATAAATGTCTATTGTTGGTAGGTATGAATGTTATGTGAATGTCTGATTTTTTTAATTCGTGTTTTATTGTGTCGCTTAAATTGTTTATATATGGTATAGTGTGGTATATGTTATTATTTGATTTTGTACCTGTGTTATATATTTTATTTATTCTTTTTGTGATTAATTTATTGTAAAACTCTTTAGGATAACTATTTTTTTCTAGTATTGTTTTTACTTTGCTTAAATTTTCTTTTCTAAAATCAGGGTGAGCTAATTTAATAGCCTGATCTACTAAACTGTTAATTACGCTTTTTTTTTTTGTGTGTTATCATGTATTATCTTTGCATTTAGTTTATAGAATTTTGATTTTCTCTTTCAAAAGTAAATTTTAACCTATCATGATATGTGTTAAATGTGTGCAGAACATGTTCAATTTTATCATTTGGTATGCAGCATATACAATCATCTACATACCGCTTATAAAATTGCACATGACAGTTTAGTTTGTCAACTGAGACCTGCTCTAAGTCATCCATTACTAAATTTGCTATAACAGCAGATAATGGAGAACTATAGATATAAATTATTCTGCTTCCCGTGAACGGATGTTAGCAAATTTGGTCTTATTATAGAAGGAATTTACCTTGGCCTATATTTAGCGATTCAAACTGTTTAATATTGTTTTATCCGTTACCGGTAGAGAATGTTAAAGAAATTCAAATACGTATATTTTGTGATATTTCTCGGGGCCACTTTAGTGATATTTTTTCCCGAAGCTGTATTGTAAACCGTTTTTGAGATATGGCTGAGCGCCATTCTTAGTTGGTCACCCGGTACATTTTAATGTAACCCCTTACGTTTTATTTTATTTTTGAACATGCCAAACATTAGACCAACCAATCCACAGCATACCTAACACGAACAGCGTCAAAGACGTTTGATTTGGTTTTCTAAAAACTACTTACATTTAAAATTTCACTATCAGAACATGTCCACGGATGATAGTCTTTTTTACGATTCAATATAAAAAGTATTACAATACATATCTATTCATTTTACAGATTCCGTTACTGACATGAGTAGTAAAATTTTCTCTTCTACGGAATCAATTCGAAAACATTACTTTCGCAATAAATTTAATACTAGAACACCAACAGTTCGAATAACGACAGCGAAAGTAGATCGCTTTTCATTAAATAGTCAACAAAGTGATCAAAGTTCAGATTCCAGTAGCCAGCAATCTATGGAAAGTGGAATAAACTACGAAACCGAAGTGCCCGTAAACTTATACGAAATACAAGAAGCTGTTACACGACACATACAATCAAGCACAAGTAAGTATATCCATATGTTTTCAGTATATATTTTGTTTGTTAATTGCTAATAATTTGCTAATCTTTGTTAGCAAATGAAAAGTTAAATTAATGTATGTATGTGGTACATTAAAATGCAGAGATAGATGTTTTCAAAGATTTAAATAATAGAAACAAAATTATTGGGAGTTAAGGGTAAAATTTACTATTTTATTATTGGTGCTCGTGCAGTTTTATTTTGTTTCTTTATATAAATCCTAATTAAACTATATTCTAATATAAACTTTACTTTTACCTTATAAAAATAAACCACATTGATATGCATAAATAAATTATCCGTGCCTAGGATAATTGCAGATTTGCAGATCCCACGCTCATCTATTTTCACACAAGCGTAAAGATTACGTGTGCTTACGTTCTCACTACGGATATGCAACTCCGTTCGTACTTTATAGCACTAAAGAATTGATTGTTAAATTAGATGAAAATAGCGTACTTGTTAAAATACATAATGTGTATCTATTAATGTTCTAAATTAGAATCATTCTTTTAGCACCACGCCTTAAATTATCCTTTGAAAAACCATCATCGTCAAGCCCATTCAGCACATTATCGTCAACCGCAAAAGTAACTACACCATTTCCATTAACTACTCAACGGATCATTTTAAGGAAACCATCCCAACAACCGTATGAACGCCTAACCAATCATAAAATACAGAAAACCACATCTTCACATTATGAAGACGATTTTTCTGGATTGCTAGTAAATTTACCATCGCAAAGTAAAGTTATCATTCATAGTAGTGGTAGTATCCAATGTTTAGATCAAGGCAACTTTCCACATCCTGTTTCATGTAAAAAATTTATTTCTTGTGCAAAAATGGAGACAGGAAAAGTTACTGGATGGGAATATACGTGTCCAAAGAATTTAAGCTTTGATCCAGTTGGCGGAATATGTAACTGGTCGGCTGACTTAGGATGTGATGATTAGCAAGCATATTAGAACATTTTAGAAAATATTATTTATTTATGTGTATATTCTTATTTATAATCATCTAAGATAGTCAGATTCCTTTTTTTTCATTTTGGAAAATGTAATCATTCATACATGTGCGTCAAAGTTCGCTAGATGTGTTCTTCTTCATTTATTAATGCAATTGATTATTAATTATGTATATTGATAGTATAACGGGCATAAGCATAATCCAAACTTGAAATGGTATACAAGACGGCCCAAACAGCCTGTACATATGAAAATAATTGTAAAATGTGAGGTTTAATGATACCTAGAATTTTCGTATACAGTCTGATTAATTTTACGTGTCCAAGCTTCTGTTTTTTAGTATAAGAGATAGAAGAAAAGTATAATAATCAGCAATACTGTACATCAACTATGTTACATAAACAAAAATACAAATTACACAAAAACAAAAGCGCATCACAAAAAAGTTTTATTTTTTTAAATACAACAGTTATGTTTTTTCTAAATATTCTTAAAGGGCTTGAAATTATCTTTACAGTGATACAAAAAATATTATCATTATCTTGAAAATTGCAGCCACCATAGTGTTTTTAAATTTAATTTCTGTCAAACGTTACAATTTATTAGCAACCTTAGAAATCAAATACAAACAAAAGAAAATAAAAGACGGATAGCTGGCCAGATTTGTGCATCGTTTGCACCTGTCAAACTGTTATTCAGTGTGATAATAATAATACCTATTGCAATGCAAGCCAATAATAATGATTTTGACAACTCGACTAGGTGAGGGGCGCCAGAAGGTCACGGTAACTCGACGTGTCAACCACGCTAGAGGCGAAAACCTTCTGACAAGGAGAAGGTGGACATGCGGGGATATATATACCACTGTGCAGGGAAACGGAACGGTGGAGTAGGTAACCAATATCACGATTGAGATTTTGGGGATGTCTCTGGATCTCGATAGCCAACACCCCGACATCAAGTTCACCATGGAGATTGAGAATAACGGTTCTCTACCTTTCGTTGATGTTTTAGTTACTCGTCTACCAAATCGTCGTTTAGGTCACTCCGTGTACAGGAAACCCACACATACCGACCGATATCTTCATGCCAGCTCACATCATCAAAGAATTAAACTAATCAGCTCTCTAGTAAACTGCTCTCAATTTCCCAACACGACAACATCGACAAAGAATTAAACTATACCTCCGGCAACATACAAAGGGTCATAAATAAGTACATTCATCCACGATCTCCTAAGGTAACACCAGAATCTAGTAATCAGCTAAGTACCATCGTTCTCCCCTACATCCATGGCGTTACAGATCACATCGGTAGAATTCTTCGTAAGCAAAATATCCAACCCATCTTTAAACCTTTAAACAGGATCTCCCAAATTCTTTTTTCGACCAAGGACGCTCGCCCTGCTCTCTCCCGTAAAGGCATTTACAAAATTTCCTGTGACTGTGGCTCAGTGTACATTGGCGAAACTGGACGTTCTATTCAAACTAGAATCAAAGAGCACGTTGCCTTAGCCGAACACTTTATTGATACGGGCCATACAATTTGTTTTGATCAGGTATCTGTTGTAAGCAAGTCTCATCGTTATTTTCCACAAAAGGTAAGGGAAGCTATCAAGATCCAGAGACATCCCCAAAATCTCAATCATGATATTGGTTAACCACTCTCAAGTATTTGGAAACCCCTCCTTTCCGCTTCTTCGACCAATGCTGACTGTTCCGCATCGTTACCTCGCGCTCACCGTTCCGTTTACCTGCACAGTGGTATATATATCCCCGCACGGCCACCTTCTCCTTGTCGCCTCTAGCGTGGTTGACACGTCGAATTACCGTGACTTACATTAGTGGCAAAATGTCGAGTTTGAGTAAGTTGTATATATTTTTTGTATTTTTCATTTTTATTTTATTTTATGTTGTATTGTATATATATACTTTACTATGACGCGCTCAAAGCCCTCATAATAGAGACGTGGAAGCTTTCGATATCATTTAATAATAGATCTGTTCGATTATTCCCATTTTACATTTTTTTCATCAGCCTTACCGTAAGCATTGTAGTTATACAAATAGTCACATTAAATACATAATATACATATTCAATATAACAAAAATATCAGATATTTTAACGCTGGATTAAATTTTTAAACTGCTGTAAGATGTAATAAACCGTTCGATTTGCGTTATTAAATTCGCAGTAAATGTCTACTTTATTTTCGAATACGGAATTGACAGTGACATGGTACAAACGCTCATGAGTGTTATCAAAATGTTGATATTCACAGATATCCAAGAAACTATTCTACTTTTTGTAACAAGAACATAAACATAAACATCATTGAGTTTTGTCGTATTTTTACTGCAGTTAAGAAATAGCTTTTCGTTAACATTTATTTTTGCCAACTTTTGAAGAATCATTCTTATAGATACTTCTCACCAATTTGATCGTGGCATTAAAGTAATAAACAAACAAGGTTATCTTTTAGAATAATAATACATGTATTTTTAGCAAATTATTATATATTATATATATAAGTGGATGCAAAATTCTTAACGCTGGCGTGTATTAGCGTCACACTTCAAAACTTACGTTTCCAAATCGAACAGCCCTCCTCGTCGACCGAACAGCTACATACAACCTTAATACGCATAAGCGTGAGTTTTATTTTTTACTGCCAAAGCCAAATTGAACAAAGCTATCATGACTACTACAGAGATAGTATAAAAAATTGTGTATACTAATGCGTACTAATGCTAACATTTATAAAACTATATTTACTTTTAGCGATAGTAGATACAATGTGTGCAAATTAAGGGCATTTTTACTGACTATTATTAATAAACTCTTTTATTTACCACAAAAATCTTTACATTGCAATTTAAAATTGTGTTTTTAATCATACGCATTCAATTTTCTTCTATTTTTAGAAAACGATATATCTAAGGTTAAATTTATATTAAATATACATAGTATGTATAAATTTCTAAGTATATAGTTTTATTTAGACTGTTTTCTCAGTGTAATAAAGTTAGACGGCAAATTAATAAAACCATTAAGAATTCAACTATATCAATAGAAGAGCGAAGATGGCTACTTCATTCAAAGAGATGATCACAACTATACGCACTACGAAAAATCCACAAAACAGAAAACCCGAGAAAACCCGAGATAGATCGTTAGTACTTGTGGATTATATACAAATTGGCCACATATGCTATTAGGCAACTATAGCACTACACAGGACAAACAGTTATACGAGAGGGAGAGAGATCAGACGAGTATCAATCGCCCACTACCAGATCGTGCCTGTTACTAACACTGGTACATGCTGGTACAATTTGTGAGTTCCTTTCTCATTTTCTTTGGCTGGTTATGTGTATGGCGAATTGTAGGCGAATGAAATGAATAAATAAATAAATAAATAAATCCGGGCACCTTTCACAGAATATCTGAGAAACTGCTGGCATGTACTTGTTCAGATATACAATACCCGCCTCCTCACGCAAGCATTTATTCTGAATTACTTGCGGTTTATTGATTAAGTGGCGAAGGCTGAAGGACCACAGCGGCGCTCCATACACAAAAATTAGTGGCAGTATTGTCTTAGAGAAGTATGTTCACCTCCCTGGATGTGTCTCTGTGCAGGAGTACATAGTGCAGTTTTCTGAGTACCGATATTGCCTTGGATACATTGTTGTCGACGAAATAAATTTAATCGCAACCTTGTATCCAGAGGGCATCCGAAATACTTCGTTAGGGCATGCTGCTAGAAGACCGGTGTGCAGAGTCTCCACATGGGCTACGTCTTTCTTGTCAATATGCCAACGGACAACTTTGCCGAATTCGCTGTTAATCGCCTCCTTTTAAGTATTTTTCATAAGTTGGAAAATGGTTCTTGATATTTTGTAGCGCAGCTACAGGAGAAAAAGAATGCGCGTAGATCGCTGTGTTGTCCGCATATCTGGCCAACTTCGTGTTCGAAAAGGATATGTCGTAGGTATAGACATCGGTCCGTAGCTCGCCGACTTGACTTTATATTTACTATCAAACAATAGTTAATATGTATTATTTACAGAGTTGTGAATAAGAATTTATAGAGTTGATCTGTCCGCTTATAACGAGCAAAGTATGTGTTAGGAAGTATCGACTACGGATCACTGAAAATAGCAAGAGTGAATGTATTCAAAGGTAAGAATAATCTGTGTCCGTAATTGCAAACAGAGACTTTTAAGAGTGTACAATTTCTTTACCTATATGAATGTGAACTGCTGTTGTTGCAGATATAATTTTCCAACCTACATATAATGAGAATGTAAGAAAAATCTGGATGGATTGGATCAATAATGTCACTATTCGTAAATTTTCGAATGAAAAATTACATTAAAAAGTGGAAGTCATCTTATGAATGTAAAGGCAATAATAGGATAATAATATTGTTTCTTTTTTTTAATAAAATAAAAGGTATGGGTCCGGCAACGAAGCGGGGACGAAAGATTACACGCTTATTTGAAAGTTTGTCAAATATTTAGTCATCGGATATTGTACCGCACCATCAAGTGCACGTTTTAAGAATATTTTGTTTCATACAGGGTGTTCCAGATGGAAATGCCAGACTAAAGTTGCATTTTTTTAAATGGAACACGGTGTATATTAATAGAGAAAATGATCCGCGCTTGAAAGCTGCTTACAACGATATAATGTTGTATAGGCCTAAAGTTGATAGTTTCTGTGTAAACAATGATTTTACTTGATAAATTGATACATTTCAGTAAGCTATTCTGCATAGGGAAAAACAAAAGATTCGAAACCAACAGAGTAGAATATTTTTTACTAGTATGGACTGTCGTTACTATGTGAAATAAATTCTGCAACTGCTCGCTTTATACAGAGTGTTCATAATTTTGCAAAATCGAATAAATCTCGAAATTTTTAAATGGAACACCCTGTATATTTTTTGCTCATTGGAAAGCCTTTTTACTACGCTTTCTATTGATACCTCATTTGATGCACCTAGGATAGATCATTTTCTAATTATTTCTTTTTAAAGTTGAATTTCTTCACTGGATCTAATGAGATGATTAATGAGAAATGCTTGTATTTTTAGAAGCTAATTTGCATGTCAAACCTACTGTAAGATCGGATATTCGACAAATCCATAACTCCATAAATGGTCTATAATAAGAAGAAACTCCATTTAGTATGAGAAACAATTGATTTTCATTCAGCGGTGAAAGGTAACATTAATTTAATATAAAGTACAGGTGTCAATTTTAAGCTTGTATAATAACCAAGTTGTACAAAATTTCGTTTTGTGTTATACAGTATTTCGTCTTTAAAAGAAATTGTTATAATGACTAATTTTAGTAGATACTCAATAAACGCAAGCTCCTACCTTCAATAGCTGTTACCTTTGAAATACCATCTATACTTACATCTCTCCACATACAGAACATTTAGAGCGACTAAGGCCACCTAGAAAAGAGATAGATCTAGTAAAACATGTACGGAATAGCACGCTCGCCATATGTTTTACAACCACCCCACTCTCTCTTTTCTAGCTAGCCTTACTAGCTCTAAATGTTCTGTATGTGGATTTTTCTGTATTGTTAATAATGCGGACAGTTCGCTTTGTTTATTGATTACCGGTTTATTTGTTTCTCCCTTCTTGTAGGTTACACCATCAGTTTCTATAAATTTCTCTAATAATCTTTCAAATGCTTCCGGTCTTCTTTCAAGGTTTGGAAATCTCTCTGCATATACTCTACTTGCTAGGAGACAATTTCTTGTACACTCCTCAAGAATAAATATCATATTTACCATTTCTTGAGTAGGTACCTACTAAAATTAGTCAATATAACAATTGCTTTTAAAGATTGAACGAAATACTGTATAACACAAAACGAAATTTTTTACAACTTGGTTATTAAGTATACAAGCTTAAAACACCAGATAACTCGATTAGCAGTGAATCTATTGAAAATGCTATATTACTTTATATTAATTTAATGTTTGCTTTCACCGCTGAATGAAAATCAATTGTTTCTCATACTAAATGGAGTTTCTTCTTGTTATAGACCATTTATGGATTATTTGTTGAATATCCAATCTTACAGTAGGTTTAAAGTGCAAATTAGCTACTAAAAATATAAGCATTTCTCATTAATTCAACTTTAAGAAGAAATAATTAGAAAATGATCTATCCTAGGTGCATCAAATGAGGTATCAATAGAAAGCGTAGTAAAAGGGCTTTCCAATGAGCAAAAAATATACAGGGTGTTCAATTTAAAAATTTCGAGATTTCTTCGATTTTGCAAAATTGTGAACACCCTGTATAAAGCGAGCAGCTGCAGAATTTATTTCACATAGTAACGACAGTCCATACTATTAAAAAATATTCCACTCTGTTGGTTTCGAATCTTTTGTTTTTCCCTATGCAGAATAGCCTACTGAAATGTATCAATTTATCAAGTAAAATCATTGTTTACACAGAAACTATCAACTTTAGACCTATACAACATTAGATCGTTGTAACCAGCTTTCAAGCGCGGATCACTTTCTCTATTAATATACAGGATGTTTCATTTAAAAAAATGCAACTTTAGTCTGGCATTTCCATCTGGAACACCCTGTATAAAACAAAATATTTTTAAAACGTGCACTTGATGGTGCGGAAGAATATCCGATGACTAAATATTTTACAAACTTTCAAATAAGCGTGTAATCTTCCGTCCTCGCTTCGTTGCCGGACCCTGTAATATTTTATTTTGTATTTTTTACTATCCCGATTTCTAATACCTAAATTGGCACACGTAATTGTTTATATGTAGCACTGACATAGTAGATCTACATTATGCTATGATTATAGTCTCAGATATTGTAAACATAGCGAAATTCAGATCTTTTTTATTACAGCTACATTAAAAAAAATTAAGCTGTCTAATGTTGAAATACTTGAATTTGCCTCGCATCGATATCTATAGTAGATTTCTGTTTTAATGATAATAGTCCAGAAATGTTGGAACAGATGACTCTGTTCGCTGTCCCAAATTTTGATCGAAGAGTTGCCGTTTTCGATTTATCATTGACCACGCTGTTCAGCAGTCAACAAAATAGAACAGCTACTCCCACCCAAATCAGCCGTCTAAACTACACATCAAAGGCATATACGAAATTGAAGGTCATTGCGAGAGAAGTTTCATCGAAGAGACACGAAAGAGCATCCAGTAGAGGACTAAGAAACATCAATGAGATACTGAAAATAATCAAGAATCTAAGTAATTTTAACAGAGAAGATGGTTATAGGCTCAACATTACCTATCTGGTGAATAACATTAAATGATCTTCACTGAAATCACGGTAACGAAATGGAGACAGCTGATTTAACTGAAACGACACGGATCAGTGAAGTAAAAAAGAAGTAAGATGTACAACGAAGATCAGAAGTAGACATCAGTGTTTAGAAACGTTCTGGAGAAGTTAACGACATAATAAGTTTTCTTCTAAAACAATGATTCCCTTCCTCCCTCCCCCTCATTTGACAAAATACAAAAAATATGTGCAGTGTAAAATATGCGGAATTTTCAGAAAATTCAGATTTTCATATTTGTAACAGACCCTAAGTTTAATAAATTTTGTTTAAAATAATTTTTTCATAAAGAATTTAAACTTTTGAAGTTCAGTTACGCCATCAAGCGGTCATCCTACATTTCTGTAGATAATTTCCAGATGTTTTTGGAGGCCACTTTAGTCAATGATATTTTTTCCCGAAGCTGTAGGTACTGTAAACCGTTTGTGAGATATGGCCGAGCGCCATTCTTAGTTGGCCACCCGGTACACAATGCTTATAAAATTGAACCAATGGCATGTTATCATTTTTTAGTACTCCTCTTTGAGCTATATATTGTATTTTCCTATACATTTAAAAAGTCTTTTAAAGTAACTACATTCATTATTAAAAAGTCTTTTAAAGTACTGATATTAATTTGTACCCTTTTTCCGTGCCATATAGCAAGAGTTGCCCGTACCGATGCTGTACATGCAACCGTATTCGTATTACACACATGAGTTATTTAACACGGGAATTAAATTTCTGATTTCATTCCAATTTTTGATCTTATATTTTGAATTTTTATTCTTAATTTGGAGTTCTTGCAATAAATAAATACAACTAACATTATACAAATATGGATACAGTACAGCACACAATACAAGCTAATTCCGTACTTAGACCAAGTCGTATACAGGCTGCGCTCACTTAAAGTATGTACAGTGATGTGCTTTAGTACTGACTCACCGCTCGAGTGCAGTCGGCTTTATATCGTCGTACATAGGGGTTAAATTTATAGTTTTATGGCACTTTGAGTAAGTACTAAAGCACATCACTGTACATAATGCGTGCACAAACTCTTGTACGTTAAGCGAATGTACAGAAAATGGATGGTGAATTTGCATATAAAAACAGGTATTTACGATTTTATGGTTCCGTACGCCTCTTTATTCGAACGAACATAAGTACATACGTAGTGGTTCATTCGAACATACACTTTATTGGTTTAAGATGGAGACTCCCCCTACTTTATCAATAAACTGCTGTAAAAAATACCGAACTTAGGGGAATGCTGATATTCTTTTCTGTTACTACTCATTAGTTTAAGTGTATTGATGCTGAGTGGTCACTGAAAATAGCTACATACAAGTTTTACAAAAAAATTTTAGTAATTATTAAAAATATGAGCGAAAGTGAAAGAAATCGAAAAAGAAAAACTATTGGTTTTGAGAAAAATTTAAAAATTATTGAAAAAGCAGAAAAAGGACAACAATTGGCAGAAATAGGACAGAATCTAGGTGTGAGTCGTTCAACAGTAAATACCATAGTGATCTGCTGTACGTTCGTAGAGATATTGGGTACATACGTTCATGCGGATGGAGGGTAGTAAATGAATATTAAACGAACTGTACGTAAAACGAGCGCTGACTGTATTGTAAAAAATCCTACGAGATTAATACAAATCTTTAACTGTAGTAATTCGTATAACACGGATGTTACGAAAGATTCGTATTTTCTATACGAATCATACGAATTCGATCCATAACTACATTCATACATCTAAAAAAAAAGCATAAATAATTTACACTTTCATTGAAATTATAAAAGTAAAAAAACTAGATTTACATTATTACTTTAGTTAATCAAATCGTTCATCTACAGCATTGTGTAATACATGAATATTGTTCTTTATTTCTGTAGTTCTAAGACATGCCACAATTTCGTAATATAAAACAGTGGTCTTTTAGTCTAAAAGTTACTAGTCTATAGTAAAAATGTATGCTCATCATGAGTTATATGTATAATACAATTTTTTATTTAATTAATAATAATTAATTTAAAACATTTTCATGCAAATTTGAAATTACTTTATAACCTTTTGAAAACTACAAACCTATATATCTTAAATTTGAAATTTTAGTGTAAACTTAAAAGTAATGTATTTTAGTAAAATAAAAATCTAATTTAGATTGTCCGTTTACTTATATTTGTATATCCTATACCTATACATGTTAATAATATTTTATCAGCACCTACAACACAATCCTCTTCTGATTTGTAATCTTCTAGCTTAAAGGTTATACCAAAGAATTCTCGTAAATGTTGCAAAAATGATATAGAATAATCTGATAATGATCCCATTACCAATTTAGTTACATCCTTCTGTCCTAATGCCATACATAGAATAGCTAACGCTTGTGCAGCAGAGTCAACACAACCACCCATATAAATTTCATGACATAATCTCTGAGCAGCTAATTTTCCTACTTCTTCTGGAATGGAGGGTTCAGCACCCCCAACAATTACTTTTGAAACCTAATAAAATAACATAGGTATTAAAAGTTTTAACTTAATTCTAAATCAAATCTTACCGCTTCAGCTGAATATGTTGTACCCTTAGTTGTTTCAGCATATAAATGTATACCAAAGCCTGGACTTTTACCAGATTGTTTACCTTTGCATTGATCTGCATTTATATAAACATCAGGAATAAAGTTTAATAGTACTCCTTTAGCTGATTCTACCACACGATTAGCAATTGCAGGAGAAACTCGTAAAGTATATGCTGTACCCCTAATTCTCTTAACCATTCCTGAATCCTCAAGTTGTATAGGTCTAAGCTGCTTTCGTACAGGGCAGCAAAACACTACTTCACCTCCACCAAGAGGCAACATACCTGTTAAACTAGATTAAGAAAAAAGTTTAGATATAATACTACTAATTACCTCTTTTAGTTACTTTTAAATCAATCCCTTCATCATCTATTAAAAATCGTTTCAATACTGGGATTATAGATGTTTTTATATGATCCACTGATGGGTCGATTAGGTTATTACTCACACCACGTAACGTAGCTTTTAATGGTATCTTACAGAAAATACCTAATGCAACTAATACTTCCAAATAATACCCTACATTGAATTAAAATTTTCAGTCAGTTATTCCTAAATGACTATAATAATAATCTACCTATAGATCTTTGTAAACTACACTCATGGTCTACTTCACCTCCATACAGCAAGCCTGGTTGAAAATATAGATTCGTACCTGTTGAATCTAGTTGTATAATAGTACCATTTGTGACTTTATCCAATAAACGTATTAAATTGACTTCAAACTCAGCAATTCCTGGTTCATCATGATTAGTTCTAATATCTATTATTCGAACTGGTTTGCTACTTAAAACAGATAATAATAGTCTTTGTCGCATGAAACTGCTTCCTTTATACACTAAAGTATTATTTTTGTTTGAAATAGCAGGCATGTTTTAGTATCTATCACAATAAATAAATCTTAGGTTAATTAAAACCCACGTTGCCAGAGAAATGAAAACAAAAATTAATGATGGCAGGTGGCAGGGTCAGGGAGACAGCGCCATCTACAGAGTGCCATTTACTACCATTTCGCCAATCCTAGAAAAGACTCTATTTTATCGACAGAAATATATATCAGCTGTTTTACGGCATTGTTTACATTATATGTTTTGAATCCATTTATCCATTTGTAGTTTATCGTTTTTGCTATAGTTGTATCACCGTTTCAGCATTTTATTATAATTTAGTTTGGTCCTTGTTTATATATTTATATACATCATTCACTTTAAGAGTGCAGCGTTAGAAAAGATAGGACCTTATTTCGCGGCTTGTGATTGGTCAATTATCGAGGCATGTACACACTATGTAAAATACTGTTCTTGGACGTATAAAATTTGAGGTTACGTCAAATTTGTTTATGCTGATTTGTTCGTAAATATTTGCTGTATTTGTATTTCCTTACGTTTTTCTTTGTATTTTCAAATTTTGCAAGTATCTTACATTAAAAGCAAATTTCTTTTCAGTATTACTTACAAATTCAAGAAGAAAGAGAGATACAGAAGCTAATAAGACAGATGGCGAAAGAGGAACGGAACAAAGGAAAACAGGTAAAAATAGGATTTTCGAAACTTGTGATGGACGGTCAAACTTGGAAATGGAGCAGAACGGACAATAAGCTTCGAAAAGTGGAAAGCATCACACACATTCCAAAAAACTAAAAAAGACGATAATGGACGGACCTACCAGGATGACCAGGCAACCAAAAGAGGGACAATATGAATTAAACAACAATAGAGTAAAAAAACAAGAAAAACAGCCAGAAATAGCGGAAATAAAGGAAGAAATCAAGACGACCGAGCAAGCACATGGAAGAAGCAAAAGGTTTCTGAAACAAAAAATTGGTAATAATACGCTAGGAACATGGAATATAAGAAGTATAAATGGAAAGGAAATAGAACTGGTTAAGGAATTTGAGAGGGCGAGACTAGAAATATTAATACTACCGGAAACCAAAAAAAAAAGGGCAGGGCTTGATAGAGATAGAAAATCAACATGTACTAATCTGGAGTGGAGTAAAAGAAGAAAAAAGGGCACAAGCGGGAATAGGATGTCTAATTCACAAAAATAATAGAGAACAGCTGCATACCTGGAAAGCAATATCTGAAAGAATTTTACTAGTAGAATTCAAATACGAAACACAAGTAGAAACAATAATTGCAGTCTATGGGCCCAGTGAAGACGAAAAAGCCGATAATAAAGATACATTCTGGACAGAACTGGGTATAGCGGTAGAAACAGCACAAGGCAACATATTTGTAGTAGGAGACTTTAATGCTAGGGTGGGAAGAAGAGATGAGGTATATAAGGTGATTGGCAAGCATGGGGAAGAGGTCAGAAATACGAACGGGAAAAGACTCTTGGATTTTTGTGTAATATATGACCTAATTGTAGCAAATAGTTTCTATGAGCATAAAAACATTCATAAATTTACACGAGAAGAACCCTCGAGGAATGAAAGATCTATTATTGACTATGTATTAGTAGAAAGGGAAAACAGAAGGGCAATAAAAGACGTGATAGTAAAAAGAAGCTTCGAAATACATAGCAATCATTACTTAGTAGTAGCAAAAATGGAAAGACATAAGGAAGGATCAATACAAGAAAGTAAAAGAAGGACTTCGGAAACAATAAAGTCATATAAACTAAAGATAGAACAAGTAGCAAAGTTGTATGAAAACCAAGTGGATAGAGAGTTGGAAAAAATAGGAGTAGAATTAAGCACTTTAGAATTAGAGGAAATGTGGTCATTGTTTAAAAATACGATTATACAAGCTGCGAGAGGGGTATGTGGTACTGTTAGAACAAATAATAACAAAAAACAGACAGCTTGGTGGAACGGGGAAGTGAGACAGCAGGTCAAAATTAAAAAAGAAAAATGGCAAAAATATTTAAGTAATAAAACAGACTTTAACTACGAGGCATATAAACAACAACGATTGAAAGTAAAAAACATAGTGGTACAAGCAAAGCAGAAAGCATGGAACGAATTTGGGAAAAAACTAGAAAAGGATAGTAGAAGCAATCAAAAACTGTTCTACAGGGTCTTAAAAAATCTGAGAAAAAATGACAAAACAATTGCATTAACGATCAAAAATAAAAACGGCGATATTCTAAGAAAAGAAGAAGATGTAATGGAGCGATGGAGGGAATACTTTCAGGAACTACTAAACGAGAGCGTGGAAGCGGAGAACAAGGAAACAGAAATAAATGAGAAAGAAAGGCAGACAGACAATAACGTAAATAATATAACTATGGAAGAACTAATAGACGCTATAAAAGAACTTAAAAATGGCAAATCACCAGGTGCAGATAAGATAACAGCAGAAATGGTAAAAGCTATGGGAGAGCGAGGAACAAAATTATTACTGGAGATTTGTAGACGAATCTGGACAGAGGAAAGAATCCTAAAGAATGGGAAGTGGGTCTAATAGTACCATTGTTTAAAAAAGGAGATTACAATGATTGCAATAACTACAGGGGTATCACTTTGTTGAGTACTATTTTAAAAGTGTTTGAAAAAATAATCGAAAAAAGACTAAGAAAGGAAATAGAACCAACGTTATCAGAGGCACAGAGCGGTTTTAGAAAGGGAAGATGTACGCAAGATCACATTTTCACAATAAAAGAGATCACAGACAAAGCACTAGGTACGGGAAGAGAAGTATACGTGGCATTCATTGATATGGAAAAAGCATTTGACAGAGTACCCAGGAAGAAAATTTGGAAAGTACTAGAAGAGAGAAAAGTGAATTTGAAATTAATAGAAATTATTAAATGTATGTACAAGGAAACTAGAAATAAAGTTATAAGTAGGAATGCCATGTCGAAAGAATTTACCACAAAAAGAGGGAGTAAGACAGGGAGGTAGTTTGAGCCCGCTATTATTCATTGCCTTCATGGATAAGATAATAAAGGAAACCGAAAGACAAACCAAACCGTACTGTATTGGATACAGAAACTTGGAAAGAATAGAAATTAGAGAATGTGCCTTCGCGGATGACGTGGCGATAATCACTGGAAGTGAAAGGGCCCTGAGAGAAAACTTGGAAATATGGAACCAGGCACTACGAGATAATGGGATGAAAATGAACAAAGCCAAAACAAAAGTAATGGTAATATCGCAAGAAAGAAAGAATTTAGAAATAACAATAGAACAAGAGGTTATAGAACAAGTTAGCAGTTTTCAATACCTGGGAATAACCTTGGAAGAGACAGAAAAGCACGAGATCGAGATAAGGAACAGAATAGGAAAAGCGAACAGAACGTACTATACATTAAATAAGGGTATCCTAAATAAAAAAGAAGTTTCACGAAAAACTAAGATGAATGTATACAAAGCTGTATACAGACCAATTTTAACATACGGGTGCGAGTCTTGGATAGTGACCGAACAAGAAAAAAGGCAAGTCGGAGCAGTAGAAATGAAGTACTTGAGAAAAGTGAGAGGAGTAACGAAGCGGGACAGAATGAGGAATGAAGATATAAGGAGAGATTTGAAAATAGAACCCATAGAGAAGTTTATAGAGCAAAGACAGCTTGGTTGGTGGGGACATCTTCAGAGAATGAACAACTCAACTCAAGTAAAAAAAGCATGGGAAGCGAAAGCACAAGGCAGGAGAGGAAGAGGGAGGCCAAAACAAACTTGGAGCGGAGTGGTAGGAAAAATTATAGTACAGAGGAATTTGGAATGGAGAGAGGCAAGGCTATTGGCACAAAGAAGGAAGGACTGGAATAAGTGGATAAGGTCATGAAGAAAGTATATTGAACCACCTTACACCCTATGGGTAGGAAGGTTTTGATTATATATATATTACTTACAAATTCAAGGTATCTATTATTATCCGTATTCATGTAATATTGATGACATACTGACGTTATTTTACTATGGCTGAATCCACTTGAAGGATCCTCAAAAAATCCTTCAGGAAAACATATAAGTAGTAGGCAGAGGTAAATGGCATATAATTTATATTTGCAACAGAAGCAGAACAATTCAGTCAGTTTCTATTACATTGACTGCGAAACAACTTGGACTTGGAAAGAGAACAGTATAGAATATTGTGAAGGATATAAGATACCGCAGATGTGTCTGATTCACCTTCAAAGAAATGTATACGTCATACAACCTATGATAATTTGGATGAAGGCCAGCGGTCAGCAATCGGAAGACAAGTGCATTCCTTTTCCTTGAAAAATGAGTTACGTGTACAAAAATATTGAGCGTAAATATATTTGAATTAACGTTAGCATGATGTAATTAGTGTTTGTAGGTTGTTAATGCAGATGATAATTTGCCAGACTTTAAGCGAACAACATTATGCAAAATTCTCAAAAAATAAGGATTTATGTGGGTGAAACGCAACCGAGAAAGTGTGCTAATGGAGCGACAAGATATTGTTTTACAGAGACATCTTGGAAAAAGAAAACGTTAGTAGAATGGCTTAATTTAAAAGGAATTGTTGTTGATAATTCTTTATTAAACGTTAAATTACTGGAACTTACTAAAAAATATATTACTGACAATCCTATTACATACATTATTGACAAAATAGTAGCAGAAAGTGTTCGCACAATATTACGATTGGCTCCATATCATTGTAATTTGAATCCCATCGAATTAATATGAGGTCAAGCGAAGCATCATGTTGCTAATAATAGAACTTTAAGTTAGCGGAAGTAAAAACTTTATTATTGGACGGAGTTAATCATGTCACTGCTGAAGTCTGGACTAATTGCATCAAACATTCTATCGCAGAAGAAAATACGATGTATGATTTTGATTTTTGCATATTATATCATAAATATTTAAAAATATATCTTTTTATGTACAATAAACTTGAAAAATACATTGTCTATACAATTATTGCGTTTCTATACTAAAATATTAGTAAATATAAGTCATACACCTTATATAGAATTTCAATACATAGTCTGAATAATATATTTTACAAACATATAAGTTTTACGTTTTAAAAATCAATCTTATCATAAATTGCATGTAAGAAGCTGTGAAAAAGTTTAACAAAACTTAATAAAGTAGAAATGTATTGATTCATAATGTTATATAGACATTATTAGCTAAAATATACATACGTTGTAATATATTTGTATATTTACCGCATTTGAAGGTTAACCTACGTCAAGTCGATTTTGAATTGAGCGGTATATTTAAATTCTCTAGTGTAAAACCAACGCCGATTGTGGCGCCAACTACTGCACTCTTAAGTTGAATGGAGTAGTTATTAAACCATTTGGTAGTTCGCGTAAGTGATTGATAGGGGGCGCATTCGGTAATGTGTCGCCATTCATAAGTAATAATTGCGTAGGCGTAAAATACGATTTATAGTAAAAGTTGAGAGCCAATAGGCGTGCTTTATGGTGATATCAGAGATTGGGGTAGATCATGATCTCATATTCAAACAACGGCAATCTGATTTTTCCTCATTTATTTTAGATGGTGTTAAATAGTGTTGATTTTCAATATTTTTGATAGACTTTCTAAGAACTTTTTTTGTATTGGGTAGATTCGGTTAAGTGTAGTGTATCATTCAACATAATCTTAAGGCCGGTGATACAACATGAGAAACTAATTTCATGAAATTTGTATGTCAAGATGTTATATGAAAAAAAATTTTCCAGTTAGTACACATCAGGAAATCTTCTTATATATACTTGTTGCGTATACACATTTATCTAGAGTATTTGAAGATATGTCTTTCGAGGAAGATGATATGCTTTTATTGTGGTGGGCAAAGCGCAGACACCGAAATAGAGTCATTAGGAGAAACAGACAATTTTGGATGTACCCAACTAATGAGAGAAATTTACAACATAATGCTATACTGTTCTTGGAGACAAACTCAAACAACTTCCTTGTACTGTTCGTATCCTTCTTTGGGCATTTTCATAGGTGTATATACTACAGAAAAGGTACCTCGTTTTCTGCATTGGCCAACTATCAGTCGGTCAATGAAACAAGGGTAAGCTGAAACAAGTTACAACAAACAGAGTACGTTGCATTTCACAAAACTTGTTTACGAAATCATGTCTGCTCTCCTGTCTCAGAAACGCCAGTGTATTCCATTTCATTTGAATGTAGCGTAGAACGTTTATAAAAAGAAAAATAAAAATAATTTTGTTGTATTTTTATATTATTTTTTACTACGATGTAAAATAAGAAACCGGTGTATCATCATCTAAGTTAACTTCGTATTTATTATTTTGATTTTTGCCGTTATATTTATGTTGTTGAATAAAGGATTTCCTTTTTACTGGCCTTTACTTATTTTAATTTCTAATGTCTGACTGCTTTCTATTTATAATAATATGAAAATTTATAACTTTCTACTGGTTGTCGAGTAAATATTTGTTCACGTAATTTGTAACTACCATTCACAATGTATATATACATAAGGGAGATTCAAAATGATTGTCGAATCCGCTCCTATAGATAGTAGCATAGTGTAGATATATGCCGTATGTGTGCCGTGGCATATACGTACACCATGTCACTATCTATAGGAGCGGTTTCGACAATCATTTTGAATCTCATGGTATGTATATATCTCTCAGCAATACATTAATCATGTTTATTATTCTGGAAAAACGCACTTTTTAACACAGAATATATCTTAAAAATAATTTTCCTGGCTGTTTATGATATAAAATAAATATATTCTGACTGGGTTGTAATCCAAAAGATAGAATGATAGTTATACAATAAAAGAGCTGGATTCTGCACGTTTACCAAATAGTATATTTTTGTAAAGTTCTTTCTTAATTTAATTTTACTTAGCACCTGGAACAGGGGATTAGATTAAATTAATTGTGAAATCATATTGTCATGGATGTATTATATATGGATAGCGTCTAATATACTAAACAAGTGCAGCGCATTGACTCCAACATTAGAGTGAGAGGTTGCACAAGTGAAATAGAGCTAGAATAGGCAAAGGATTCATATACGCCCATAAGATTTACATTGTTATTTTGGTTTCGTTTAGGTATTTATCCGTTTATCTCGTTTAATATTGATCGGATACTGACTTAAATATATGAAATGCGTAGCGGAATAAATAGAGAATAACTTACGTACTTTGGTTTTTATTATAGATACCTAAGTAAATACTATTAAATATATTAAGAAAGCCCATCAATGCGTTTCCCCATATAGGTATGAAATATATGTTAAATTTTCCGCACAAATAATATATAATACTTACCTTTTAGCGTTATATGGATAAGGTGGTGCATAAAAAATATTCGTAAGCAAGATTTTCCCAATATATTAAATGAAATTGATTTTTAAAGTGATTTATGGGATATTGATAATCTTTGTGCCAAAAATCACAAAACTATTTTCAATATCTTTGTCTCAGGTATTGGCGCGTGAAATATACAATTACAGACACGTTAAAATTGGATAATTATCCAATTTTAACGTGTCTGTAATATTGTACTTTAATATTTTAACATTCTTTTAACTATAGAGATAAACCAATTAGTCAATTCCCATTTTGGTGATGTATTCATTTTGAATCTGAGAGGTCATTTATTTTCTGGCTATGAAGATGAACTAACAGTTCGAAACCGGTAGCCTAAGGTTTTATTAAAGAAAATTGTGAGAAAGGACCATAATTCTTTTACTATTTATTTAAACATTACTCACACAGAGTCCACCATGGAATCTCACTAATATTTTAATGTTTGTTTAAATTTGAGCAACACATTTTTTTTTCTTTGTTAATAAGAATTAATTTTTAATTTAGTTTATTTCATGCTCATTATACGATGTTTATATATTCCTTTAGTTTATGGTAATTGTATATTTCACGCGCCAATACCTGAGACAATGATAATGAAAATAGTTTTGTGATTTTTGGCACAATAAAGATTATCAATATCCCATAAATCACTTTAAAAATCAATTTCATTTAATATATTGGGAAAATCTTGCTTACGAATATTTTTTATGCACCACCTTACCCATATAACGCTAAAAGGTAAGTATTATATATTATTTGTGCGGAAGATTTGACATATATTTCATACCTATATGGGGAAACGCATTGATGGGCTTTCTTAATATATTTAATAGTATTTACTTAGGTATCTATAATAAAAACCAAAGTACAAGTTATTCTCTATTTATTCCGCTACGCATTTCATATATTTAAGTCGGTATCCGATCAATATTAAACGAGATAAACGGATAAATACCTAAACGAAACCAAAATAACAATGTAAATCTTATGGGCGTATATGAATCCTTTGCCTATTCTAGCTCTATCTCACTTGTGCAACCTCTCACTTTAATGTTAGAGTCAATCCCTGAACAGAATGCGCTATCCATATAATAATACATCCATGCATATTGTAACTACATAACCTATTGCCAGCGCTGCCGCTGGGGTGCCTGCCGCCCGTGTGCAACTTTATAATTGCCGCCCCATGCATTTGAGAATGTTAAAATTTTCCCAAAGATAATAGTTACAGTTAGATATCCCTGGCAAAATATGTATAAATATTGTGATTGTAATTTACATAATCGCCTCATTAGATTAGTAGTGTGGTAATGATTTTCTATTACCTAACTCAAACAACAATTATATGACGTAACATATTTCAAATATTCTTATCCTGTATGGGACATACAGACATAAATAAAGAATTGCAAACTTTACACATTTATTAATAAAATAAATAGGTACCTACTTACTCATTTGAAGCCAGTACAGCTGCACAGTAAAGTCACTATACTACTATACATATCATCAATATCTTTAACTTACTAGAACAAAAATGTCCAAATATTTCCCAATACGTACAAACTTAAATTGAATTAAAATAAATACAATTAACACTAATAATAATCAGAACGTATCTATTAAAAACGAACTTTTCGGGCTTTTGTTTCCGAAAATTTATTCACTATATTTTTTATATCCAATGTGTCACAAGCCTCCTGTTCAATAGATAACATGGGTAAAGCAGAGAGTTTACCTTGAGACATCGAAGATCGCAAGTAATTTTTAATAATTTTACGTTTTGAGAACGATCGTTTACCAGTAGCTACCGTCACTGGCAGAGTAAGGATTATTTATGTTATTATGGCTAAATTTGGAAACACTGATAAGAGATTATTATTATAAATATATTCAAGAATATCACTAGGACTTCTTTCTGTTGAAAAATAAGGTTGAATTACTTTAATTTCTTCATATAAATTGTTTTCACTAATGTCACTCTCTGAATTGTTCTTGTCTGTAAGGGCTTGAAAATTTTATGGCAATTCATTTTAAGTTGTTCATCCGTTTTTATTTCGGTTATATCATATATTACATTAAAAATGCCCGTGTGTTGTTGAAGTGATTGAAATCGTTCTTCAACTGAAAATGATTATCAGAACGTTTAGTAATGAAATAATTCATTAAATTATTAAGTGCGTCTAGAGACGATTTTATATCAAATTTTGGACTCTGCAGGATTTTACTAACCGCATTTATTTTACTTAAAATTTCATACCATATCGTAACACAACACATGAATTTGAATTTAAGAATTTTATTTTAAGTGATTTTGCTAAGGTTCTAGTGTTCATATCTCGCTTATTATCATCTTCTATTTCCTCTAAAGCATCATATATATCGCCTATTTGGCTGTTAAACGGTCTGATTGCATCGATGTGACTTTCTCATCGTGTGTCCGACAACGGTTTTAGTGTTAACTTTGACTCAGGAAAAAGGAGAAATTACAAAGTTTTAAATATGATGTATGCATATGTTGTATTTCTATTTAAACTCTGAAGAATAAATTGATAAATAAAACAAAAATAAAACACAAATTGCTTAAAATAATAAAAATCGTTATTATTATAGAAGCTTTGGCCGCCCTTATTTTCGGCCGCCGGTGTGCAATGCACACTTCGCACACATGGTAGCGGCGGCGCAGTCGTTGTAAACATAACCTATAAAACTTTAATATCGAAAGAAAGCTAAAAATGAGCCTGGAAATAAAATAGTAATTTACGAACCAAGTGCGTGAAATCATATTTCGCGAATGAGTGACCAGTTTAAAGCGCGAGCCGGAGGCGAGCGCTTTATGGACACGAATTCGCGAAATGTTTCACGCACGAAGTTTGTACAATATTTTTTGTACGAGAACTATAATAATACTACATATTGTTAAATACGTTATCGTTTATGACCATATTATTAAGGTTAGGGATTTATGATTTTAAAATGTCACTAAATTAATCAAGTTCCAGGAAGTACCAACTTTACTTTTACGCACTCGTGCATAAAGTGACTTTTTACGCACGCAAATCGAATCGTGAAATGACAGGTTTTGATAGGCGAGTACAAAATAGCGTTGATTGAAGGAATACATAAAGATGCGCAACCTATGACAGTTGACAGAAATTTCAGATCCCATCAAATGGAGATTTGCATTGGATGGGATCTGAAATTTCTGTCAACTTCATAGTTCGCATCTTTAAAATAGTTATTTACGAACCAAGTGCGCGAAATCATATTTCGCGAATGAGTTGTGTTGTATGTTAATTATTAGAAAAATCTTGTAGACTCGGCAAATATGTGAGCGCTCGCCAATCTTTAAGAGGCTGTTCATAATGTTTGGGAAAACGTTCGTGGGCAAAATTATTGCAAAAATATCGTGAACTCTGTATATTGCTATATTTGTATTATTAATTATTTGGGAAACTTCTTAGTTAATCTAAATTTTTTACACTGAGAGAAACGTATTGTACAGAAGCGACAACAATCTGTATGTTATTACAGGCGAAATAAAAATTACAAGAAATACTAAGATTATAATGTAACAAATACAATAATTTTTTTTTATTGGTAACTAGGGGCAAGTCAACAATTCAAAAATAAGTCAAGTATAAATGTCAACTAATTGATCTGACAAAACAACCTTTTACAAATAAAAAGTTATTAACAAATGCCCCAGCAAACAAAATTCAAATTTCGTGCAATTATTTTTAGTAACTACAACATAATCGTATAAAAAGAACTATTAATCTGAAACAAATTTATAGGTCATTTCATGTTTCAACGTTGAAGTTACTAAAAATAATTGCGCGAAATTTGAATTTTGTTTGATGGGGCGTCAAAAACTGTAATGAGATATTTCATAATAATTTTATCGAAAAAACTCTTACTTTAAAAGAATTTGAAATGTGCAATTGATATTATATGAAAGATTAAATCCTCGGTTTTTTAAATCAGATGCACCAATCTGCGCACTTGCTATATTTCAAGCACTCCCGCTTCACCGTCTGTGCTGGAATAATCGCGCGTGTTTTAATGATCCTATTATCCACTCATTTTAATATACTATTCTTATTGTTGTAAAATACATTCTCGTATTGGGCACGATAATTATTATACCGGTGCAGATATATTTCTCTGTTATGCGAAAACGGTTAACCAAAATGACAGACGTCAAAATAAGTAGTAAGTAAGTATCTAAAACAAATAAGATAAAGCACCCTTGCTTTCGTAAATTGACGTATCTGAGCATTTGAGGTACGGAGGCTAATTAAATTATTAGAACTTATTCACCTTCCACATAATATAGATTAAAAGATAATCTTTTGTAAAATCAGAATATCTAAGAAAATATATACCGTTGCATTAAAAAAAAGCGACTTTCCGAATTTTGAAGATATTTGTAAGCAACTGTTTTTAAACACCCTGTATAATATTACAGAGGAGAACTTCAAATTCTGTATAACTACACGATATCAACTGTGTATATGCAAAATTCCATTTGTCTCTTTTGCTCCTACGTGACGTAATACCTATCTGTAAGATCGGTATCTGTCACTTTTTTCTTTAATTGCGAATAACTCAGAAGGAATGGTATCATATTTAGGTATAGCGTATGATACATGGAATATGTGTAAAATGTATCTTAGAAGCTGAATTTGTAATTAAATTTATAGCATGCTATTTATAATATAAGCGGAAGTTGATGCCCACTTCCGGTTAACAGGAATTCAAATTCAATATTTCTATACAAAAATATTTTCACGTAATACTTCATATTCAACCGTATCCGACAACAAAATTTGGTTTCAAAATCCCGTTTCGTTTGTATAATACTTTTAATAGGCCGTTCTCACCAATAACGCCGTATATCAGTTATTTGTTTTTACTTTAAAAGAGACCCTTGTTGGGACGGATTTTTTGTGAGATTTGTCCATCAATAAACGTGTATGCCTCAATAAAATGAGTATTATTTTAATATTCAAATAAGTATGTTGTTATAATATGCATTAAAAATTGTCTCTAATAAAAGTCTGGAAGACTAACAATAACTGAAAGTACACGTTATATATTATATATTTAGGAAGACTGACCATCATAGGTATAAAAGTAGGGTTTAAGGGGCTATTATCAGTTGTTGGTGGGAAATTTGAAATTGCGTTATTTTTACTTGCAATAATTTTTGTGAAGAATGATTAAGAATGATTATAAACAAGAAATTATTACTGGAATATTAACATTTAATTATAAATTGGTGGACGAATAGTAAGTGACAGAAATTACGTGTTTAATAAAAAAGATTTATTTTTTATTTTTTAAAGAAAAGTACTCCAAGAGTTAAAGCTTATTCGTCCACTAAATATGAACGGGAATAAGCATGGTGTACATTATAAAAAGAAATATAATGCTAAATAAAAAAGAGTATTGCAAGAAACGTATTCGGTAGTAAAACAGATAACTGTAGACTTTCCAAAAGTTTGGCACCTTTCTAAAAGAGGGGCACATCATCGCCGCAATTACTGCTATTCGAATTTACTTTATATTCCTTTCTACGTGCTTATACCCCTTTCACGACATGTCTCTATGTCACGATCTTGCTATCTCATTTTATATATTGCTGTCTTTCATCTCGCAGTATGATCGACAACTGGTACTATTAGCTCCCTCTGCTATCCAATTTATTTGTAATGACAGCCGATGTTAGGATAGGATGTGCTCGCTAGGAGTGAAAATAGACCCTTAAGGTGACGTTACACAGTTGTGCGGGAAGTTTAAATTTTCCTCATTCTTAGAGTACCGTAGATTTCTAAACGTGTAAGAATATCGAAATTATAATAATTTCTATAAAACTATAACTGCATCAGGCAGTTGCTGATTAACAAAAGAAAATTGGAAGACCTGTAATAAAAAAATTAGTAAAAATTACTTGACGAAGTAAGGCTTTTTTAACGATATCTCTTAATCATAACCTAGATATATACATGTAGTTCCATAAAAAAGACACAGTAGCTAGAAATATAGTGTAATTAAAAAATGTATGGTATTTTTTTTTAATAAAAGCTCAATAATATGATGCCGAAGGCAAATGTACATGCATGAAGTTCAGCGATTGTGCAACAGATGACGCTCATTAAATGTCAATAGGTTTGTTCCTTTTAGACGTTTACAACACGACGCATGCAGTGATATTCGAAACTCGCTCTTACGACAATGCAAATGGAATAGGGTATTTTTATGGCGCATGATAGTGCCTTTTACTATATAAAGCAAGAGACCAAATCGAACAAAGATAATAAAATTTTCAATTGCCATAACAAAATTTAAAACCTTATGAGAAATTATTAATTATTTTCTAAATATTTTAAATTTCTAAATATTGCAGTTTACTATTAATCTAAGGCCTATTTACGTATTTTTTTTGAAAAAAATTTTGTTTTATGTCAAATTGAAATTATTTTTACCAAATTATCGTTTTATACTATATTTGCAATTTAAACAGTTTAACAAATTAGAGGAAACAAAAAAGTATTTTTGTTATTAAATTATATTTTTAATATGTTTCACCAGTATGCAACAGATTACTACAGAAAGTAATAAGTTAATAAGGATACTTAAAAACCTAAGAAGTTAAATAAAAATACCTTAATTTTTACATAAAAGGATAGTTACGGGTAAGAAATAACACAGCTTGCTTTTTTATTAATTATTTCTGGAAATATAAAAGTCTGATAAAATGTTTCTAATTTAGGAACTACTTCATTATTGATATAATAATAAATTGAATTGTTTGTTCTACAAACGTTTTATTGATATGTAAACTGGTACAGGTAGGTACTTTTTTTAATTTGAATTAATCCATTATTAGCTATATGATCTAGAAAAAGTTAAATATATTAGACCGAAATTTCAAAAAAATTATATATAGGACTGAATATCATATTTTACTTTTTGCCCGTCGTTCCTGCATTTTCAAAAGTCTAGGGTTTTTATAAAGAATACATTGGCGAAATGATGTATTTCTTGCTCTTCTACCCATTCTGCAAATCCTGAAAAAATTACTCTACACTACTCTATGCATGTACCTAATTCTTATGCTAGCAAAACCGTTAGGAAATCGATAAGCTATCGCAGCATAAAATATTTATATAAGTATATAACACCGCCATATACACAAACCTGGAATTACTACTGTATATACGGTATTTTTATTTACACAACAATAATAGTAAAAAATGATAAAAATGCTAACAAATAAATCTCTTGCGAATTCTTGCAGGACTAGAAAAACCAACTAGCGAACAGTAGAAACACAATTAGGTACAATACGGATTGATACCACATTGATACTACATCAGATGTAGTTGTGGAGTAAAGAAACTTTCGAGAAAACGAATATGTAATTTTTACCCCAACGTATTCATTGCTCGCTCTACCCTTTCTTAATCCAATACAACTGACAAAGATAAACCGAGAGTCTGATTATTCAGGTAAATCCAAATACAAAGCAAATAAACTTATAGTACGGAATTAAAACAAGGTCATTAAATTGAAACGGAAATTTGTGATGTTGTATAGAAATATAGTACTCTCCGAGCCATCTATGTTTCAGTTGCGACATAAAATACAGTTTGAACGATATGATGAAAATTTAGGCGCGGAAACGTCCCCTTAATAAAATCCCATAATCTACCGCTAGCAGGTATATACACATATCGATATTTAAAATTATAATTACACAGGTTATATACACGTTCGATCTGTATTGTATCCCCTGCGGCCTCTTTCTTAGCCGATGACGTCCGATGAATAAAATACGCTAAGTAGAAAGTATTATTGATATGAATCCATCAGCAGAGATAGACATTACTTTAGAAAATGACTGTACAGTGGAGAGCTTCTAAAAGGAGACCGCTATAAGCAAACGTCGACCTTATCGACACAAGTAGGAGTAAAACAGATCTCCTAGCTTGGGCGAATACATAAATGGTCCGTTGTATTTTCGCAGGTACCCGGTTGCGGTATACCCTTGCGTACGGATTATATTTAGGTAATTCTTGTTACTGTTGCATTATAATTTATAATAATAAAATTCTTATTTGTATTTAGAACATCATTCTCTGAAAGTTATATGAAAACAACGTAACCGGTATATGTATAATAATGAATGATGTATAACGCAATAAGACTATTAGAATTAAGTAAATGTCGGTTTTTTTCGAGAACGGAATGAATGAAAACTTAACAAACTGTGTATGTATAAAATTTAAAAACGTTTTAATAACTTACAAATTTATTAAAAACGTATTGTGTGACTAACTATTTTGATATACTATGAAAATGTTACTTTAAATAAGTGAATTATCAAAAACAAAACATTTAGTGCTAGATGTAATAAATCGATTTTTATACATATACGTAGGTATATAAAACTAATACACAAAGAAACTACAATATCTGCAATTTTAATGGTCGACGCAGATATACCTACTATTAAATTTGGAAAAATGCGTCTTGAACAACGATCACTCTATTATTCGCAACAGATAATAGCGAATAGTAAATTATACATACATACACTGTATACTTGGTAAAAGCAATCATTACACTAATAAGTAAATATTAAAAGTTTGAAGAAAAGGGGAAGGAAAGGAACGATAATTAATGTTGAAATAAGTTTTACGTCCGCTTTCTTTATTGCTCTTTGCAAGAACACTTACATACGGATTATCTGTCATTTAATTTCTTAGAATTTCTTAAAATTCCTTTTTGGGAACGTCATTATATATACAGGGTCGCTGATATGTATGGAAACGGTCGATTATTGGGTAAAATATACGAGATACCGGAAAAAGTTAAATACAAAAGTTTTAGGGTTTTTAAATGCTTATTAGCTAAGAATAATTTTAAGTATACAGGGTCGGTGGTAAAGTCGTGGCACGTCAAAGTTACATTTTTTTTAAATGGAACTACCTGTATATTATTAGATAATTCAATTCCTTCTTCAATTTTAAGTAAAAATTATAATACACATAATGTACCTAAATCCAACCGTTTCCGAGTTATCGATCTCGATCAGGGAGTTATAGTGGGGACATAGACACGCCTCCATCGTTGCTTCAGCAGAGATCTTACCGGTATAGTTCTAGTTTTATTTATTGTTTATATTATTAGTTTTATTTTATTGTATAGTATATAAGTAGTTTAGTTAAATTATTTTGCAAAGACCGTAAACTGATACAATGAAGGTGTGTTGCTACAGAAGTTTTTCTGCTTAGGCCATGAACGAGTGGGATAGATATACCCGTCACATCCGAGCGTTAGAGATTTTTTTTGGGATTTAAAAATCGTTTATTTCCATCAGTTAATTTACATGTCACGATTAATTCTAACTAACCTAATATTCTCTGCCTCTAGGCTTTTATATAAACTAACTATTCAAACTTATATACCTATTTCAAGTATTTCATTAATATTAGAGCACGAGTAGTATGATTTATAGTATAAAAGATATAAGAAGTGCTTAAAGATTGTATAAAATGTGTGGGTATTCGCTCTTCGTCTCCATTGCTTCCTTCTGGATTCTCTGGGCTAGGGGAAAATTTTAGGAAAACCGCTTTTGCTTCCATTGGCTACTTGATTTCTTCAGTTCTAACTGGCGCTTCTTCGTCGTGGTGGTCTTCTTGCTGCTACGTTTTCGGCTGCTGGCCCAACGTTTACGTACTCGCATCATCCATGTTCACGACTTTCATGAGTGAGCATGCTTAGGCGATACGGACGCATGAATGTTTACACATAAAATAATGATTAAAAATGTATTATATAAAGTGCTGAAACACTTACACTAAATCACAAACTCAGTGGTATCTATTAAATATTTGAATCATTAAAATATGTTTCCACACGTGTTTCAGTCAAATGAGTACGGCGTGCGGAATAAATATTTTTTAACGTTGAAAACGACCGTTCTACAGTGATGTTATATTTGCAAATTTAAAGTAATGCGCGTGACAACTTAATTGATCATTCGACACACCTTCCCAAATTTGTCTTAGTATGAGAAAATCTGAATTCTTGTCAATAACACTTTCAAATAACACAATCATAATTTTGTATCTTTTAATTGTGCTTTAATTCTTCTTTCAACATAGTCACGAGCAGATCCCATAACGATTCTTATCAATGTCCGACTTGGTAATGTATAATCCGAATACCTGCTTTAGAAGGAGACAAATGCTTCTTGGTCTAGTAAAGTGAACAGTAGATTACATAGAATAAAGCAAACAACTATATCAAATGTTAATTGTTCGTTGTATCGTTTGCCACCGATTGTAGGACAATGTTTTATACTTTTTAGGTGGCGTTCACACTGCTGGTAAACGTCAAATAGTTGACGCGCCTTACACATCACCTTCACATTCTAAATCCGGCATAGCCACTATCACGTCTTCTAGTTTCTTCGAAATACGCCGTTTCCGAAACGTACCTAACTGCGACATTTTCTAAGTATATGGTACTGATAAGCACTCATAACGACCAGTGGAATAATACTGAACAAGTGTGCTTTGATACGGACGCTCGAGTTTCCGTACCACGTAGTTCGCCCCTCCACTTGTTCTTCGCACTGTACTGAAAACGAAACCATACAGGTTATATGGTAAATATGGAGGAATAATGTTGCGTGGAAGAGGTGTAGTCGTGTCGGCTATTTTTTTTGGGATGAGAAGTATATACCGAATCAGCAATCTTATGTTGTACTGTTTCTATATAGGTACACGGCGTTATAATTTATATTAAAATATTGCTTTTTTGGAGTAGTATCACATACTTAAAATATATATACCGCGCAAAGGAGACGTCCGACCGGCGCAAACACGGATGCTGCCATTTTGAAGACAATTCTGCGAAATGGTGACGCAATATACTTAATAGTTGGTTGGTTTGTCTACATTCATGTAAAGCTGTTTATTATAATACATATACCGATACGAAATACATACATAAAATAAACTATATATTTTGTAATAAATGTAACAGCAAGCAATAAAATGTTATATGTATATATTTGGACGATTCATATTCGCTGATATTCTGTGTCAGATATGAGTCTACATTATTACTATACGTATATGTATATTTTTATACATGAAGCTCATAGGTATATGTAATACATTTATTTTGTGACCGAAACAATTATTATATTGTAATTTTTCATTTATTTTTATTAAACTCCGGATTAATATGAATAAAATTATGTTTAATTTAATTAGCACTTTCATTCAGTTAGTTTTTTTTACTTTATTAAAGAAACCTAAAACACGCTTTATTTATATAATATTGTATCACGGTTGTAACATAATAGTTTATAATACCTATTCTCAATAAAATAAACTGATATAAACACTAAATAATGTCTCTTTATATTAGCTTTGTTTTTGCAGCCATTTCCAACCGTTGGAAACGGCTGCAAAAACACAGCTATTGACAACACCGTAACAGTTATGCTTCTAAACACACGTAGGACGTAAGAACATAGCATACCTAACAGATGATCTTCAAAATGGCGTATTTTTCTATCTTTACTCTCTGCGCCTCATGGCTGCGCAATAAGTCATACGCGGTATATATATTTTAAGTATGTGAGTCGTATACGTGGTAGCCTACCATTAACACTGTGCTTGATCTTTCAACAACAAGATTTTTGGAAAAGTAGCATTTGTACTGTCCAGTGGTCATGGTATTTATTCATAGTGTATGCTTATTTTATGTTGTGTAAAGTGCCTGTTTACTGTTTAGTTCTTGTTAGAATTTATCATGCTTTATGTAAATGTTTATTTCTCTATGATGTATTAAATGAAATCAATAATTTCATTAAAGATGCAATATGTTTTACAACATTGTGTTTCATTACTTCTCCATACCAGTCTTCGAATAATTTATTTCTAATATACGTTTTGCTTTCTACTCTTCCACTTCGTTGTTTACCAACTATATCATACAATTTTTATGGTGATGAGTTAAAATTACTTAACAAAAATTAAATATAGACCACCATTTAGGGCACTATACGTAAATTATTTTAGTAGTGTAGGTACTATCATTGGTAAATTGATATATCATTCAATGTAATATTTTTCGACCCGATTTTGGGCTCTCGTTTTAACTACCCACGCATGAACGAGCGCCCAGCGAATCCATCAATGCGCAAGACAAGGAAATCAAAGAGTGGATAAATTGCATGAGGCGGAGTCTTAAAGCATTGATAAACTTAAAGTGCAAAATATGCTATTTTGATGATTTATTCATTCTGTCGTATTTTAAATATAGATACAGGTTTAATATTTTCTTAGAGTTAGTATTTCATTGCATTTGTGTTGAAAGCATTATTAAATTATCTACTTTACTTCACTTGTTACATGTTCGAATTCCGATATAATAAATATATACAGGGACCTTTTTTTATCATTACACATACACTTTCCCTATGTGCAATGATAAAAAGAAAAAAGTCAATGCATTGACATAGTAGTTAACCAATTATACACCAATCTATTTTATTTACGAAGTAAGATTTGCGGTACCAGGGATTATTAGGGCGTGGAACAATTTAAAATAAGCAAAGTAAAATAGCATTTTAAAATGTGTATCGTACAGTATTTCCTCTACAATTTCACTTTTTATTTCAAAATAATAAATAGTTAATAAAAATATGACAGCTCATGATTCTCGCTTGTCAAAATACGACTGTATAACTGGTTGCCTACTATGCAGCTATAATGCATTGACTTTTTTTTTAAATTTACACATAGGAAAAGTGTATGTGTAATGATAAAAAAAGAACACAGCATATATGAATAAAAAATCTTGACATATAATATATAAAATAGTGTATATTTTATAGTCATTTTGGTAAAGACAAAAAAAATTGACCCGGAGGGCGTTGGAACTTGGAAGTCGGTATTGTTGATTGATTTTAGCTTTATGTTTGCATTTATAGCATCTTTGCAATTTGTAAAAAGATACAGGGTGTCTCAGCGAGACCGTTCATTAGAAGTTTATGGAGTTCTGGCCAAAATATAAATTTGAAAATTTAGAATTGTGTATAATCGATTGTGTTCTCGTCATTGAAAATATTTTTAGATTTCTAGCGCTTCCGGTTATACCGAAAGTGGTGATCTACTTTGTTATTTTTAATGGAACACCCTATACATTTTTAAATAAATTTTCCTTTTGTGATTAGAGGTAAATGTGGATAATTTTCATTTAACATTCTGCAAGTTCTCCTGAGAATTTTGTCGCATTTCCCGCACTCAGAAAAATTCATGCATTGATTTAACAAAACGTTTTTTGTTATTTTATTTTATTTGAACCAAATACATATTCAGTGGTTCCAACAATTATTCAGTTATTAAATCAACATGCAAGTTGTGTTAATATTTTAATGTTGCTGCAACATAAAAATTACGTTGTAATTTTCTTAACAACCAAACAGAACGTTTACTTCAAGCTAATTTTACTTTTGAACTAACAGAAATAACGTAACATTAATTTTTATGTTCGTTCAAACCAAAAAACCTCTGCGCCGTATTTAAACGAAAATGGGTCTTGGATTTACCATTTTTTTGTTGAATCAATGCATGAATTCAGTGCGTGAATAGAAAATAAATTAAGAATTTCTTGATATATGTAAACATTATTTTTGTTATTGTTATCCATTTTAACTCTTTATAACAATAATGTAAAAACACTTAATATGCTACTTAATTATTAACAAGGATCAAACGACGAAGTATGATTTGGCGCTAGACTTTGACAATAAATATTAAATAAAAAATTTGAGAACGCTTAGTTTCCATGGCAACCTGAATAAATATGAGTTGTGAGTGCATTGTTTCAAAAAAAATCTAATTATCTCGTAAACTATCAATTTCAGATATAGGACATATGGAATGTAAAATAAGTAAAATGAGATGCCTAATACGACTAACAAGGGAAGCTCCCGAACCCGAAAATTCAAAAAATTATGAAATTTTGGGAAATTCTACATCATATATAGGTATACAGTACGCAACTTTTTTTTTCTGCGGAGAAACACTCTGACTGGGTAAAACTAATTTTTGAAAATTGGAAATTTTCCTGTCTGACTCTGATGCGCATAACTCGTTAACGGTAACAGATAGACAAAAAGTTTTAGGACAAAAAACCTTTGTTTGAAGGAGTTTTATTAAGCAGGTAAGAAATAAAGTTAAGTTTATTTAAATTTTTATATATATTTTTTTCGACAGGTAAATATGTTTGTGATTAATAATAATCGGGGTTTGTTTGGTTCTGTAACATACCTGTAGTTGCAGTGTTGAAATTAATTTTAAAAACTAACAAAAGTATCGATAACTACATTATAAATTATTTTACATTAGAATTAATAATAATATATCAGCACCATTCTGTTTTTATTTTTTTTTATTACACGTTAAAGCATGTACTGATATAGATTTTTTAATATTTAAAAATACAATGGATTATGGTCTATCCAGACACATCAGCGCTGCGTCCGTTCAGTATCAGTGTCAGTGAAAAATACTACCTACTTAAACACGTCACTGTGTCGGACGTGTGTGAACAAGTCTGGTTGAAGCAAACGCAACGATATTTTATTTTTCACTGACACTGATACTGAACGGACACAGCACTGATGTGTCTGGAGAGACTTTTATTCTGCATGGTGATGAAACTTCTCAACGAAATGTTTAAAACACAGGAATTTTGAATATTTATTGCAAAATGTGTTATATTGCGAACTTTTGACTTAAATCATTAGAAATTAATTACCGGCAAAAGTTTAACATTTTGTAGTTGCGTTGTATATAACAAGTTTATCTCAATTTATGATTTAATAGCTTTTAATTATAATTTTTTCTTGGCTAATTTGACATATTACAATTATTTTGAAAAAGCTCACCTTTCATTATGAAAATATTAAATATCTAAGAAATTACCGATTTTAGATATAGGGGGTGGTTAATAAAAATGAAGGTACATACAGTGTTCTTTCCTCTCATAATATAAAATACAGGATAATCCATTTAAATAAAATGAGAAAATAATGCACTTGTGTATTGAATCACCATGTACACAGTTTTTGTAATATTGGCCAAACATTAAGTTGCTATAAAACTGTAATAATATAAAAAAGTTATTCCAGCGAGAAAATAATTTTAAACTGTTTCGTATGGAATACATAGGACGGTAAACACGCAATGATTTTCAGACAAAATTGACCATAACTTCTGAAATACTCGGTATAGCTCAGTGAAACTTGATATCAAAGGAATGAAGAAGATATGCTTAATCTAAATTTGCAATAATATATAGTATGTCCCATTTAAGAAAATGTAAGTTTGGTTCACGCTGGCGATATGAAACACCCTGTATATATGAAAATAATGTTAAAATATGTAGCTTAAGACTGGCTATGGTTTTTGTACATAAAGTTTCTTGATATCTTCAATATTAATGGATATATTGAGCTTTGACGCACCAATGCCTCACCCTGTATATAAAAATTTAAATAAATAACTTTATTTCTTACCTGCTTAATAAAACTCATTCAAACAAACATTTTTTGTGTTAAAACTTTTTGTCTACCTGTTACCGTTAACGAGTTATGTGCAGAGTCGGAATGGAAAATGACCAATTTTCAAAAATCAGTTTTACCCAGTCAGAGTGTTTCTCCCCAGAAAAAAAAAAGTTGCGTAGTGCATACCTACATATGATGTACAGTTTTCCAAAATTTCATAATTTTTTGAATTCCGGGGTTCGGGAGCTTCCCTTGTAAGTAATAAAATATGTGGGGTGCTATTTGAAAAAATGAAGTTATGGTTCCTCAAAATTTCTAAAAGTTGTGCCACAGTAAAGGAACCACGCAATATAGACAGGTGTTCTCGGCGCTAAAATATACTCCAACATGTTGTTTAAGCATATTATGAATGCTAAATAGATATCCGAAAAAATCGAATGTTCTCTGATTTTTTGAATAAATGTCCACTGTAGTAAATTTTTTAGAAAAAATTGAATGACTACAAAACGCCGGAATCACATTGAAAATAGTAAATGCATTTATGAAGCCTAAAAGTAGGTGAATCCAAATATGTAAAAATATACAGAGTGTTCCATACAAAATATCAAAGTAGACGGCGACTTCCGGTATAACCGGAAGCGCTAGAAATCTAAAAATATTTTAAGTGAAGAGAATACTAGATTATATACGATTCTGAATTTTCAAATTTATATTTTGGCCACAACCCCATAAACTTCTAATGAACGGTCTCGCTGAGACACCCTGTATATGTGCCTAATAATCACATCAATTTTCTGATCGATCACACTATTAACGTTACGTTATTGAAAAATTGCAAATTTTTATCGAAACAATATGCACAAACCAACTAAATATACTAGAAAGTAAATCATCATTCTCAGCTTTGTTTTTACTTTTCCAGCTACTTATATATTTGTAATATGTATGTAACATGTATCAGGAAAATTAAATACATGTTTTCTTTGTATGTTGTTAGTAAATAGTCCTATTCATTCGGAAATAATTCTGCAGGTGGTCGTGTTTAGGGCGTTGACGTATTTCGTCGGCAATTACTACTACATGTGTAACCGCAAATGAATATTCAGGAAGGCGAGGCATAACAAACATTTCTTGATAAAATACTTTTTTTCAGATTATGCAACCAAACACACGATGGTCGAAAACTTGCCATAAGAGTGATATATCAATTTAGCAATGGTACTATGTTCACGTTTTTATATCCGTAAAGATTGGCCACCACTATGACCACCACTTATGTAAAACAGTTATGTATTTGAAGCTATTTTGAAATTCTCACGTAAAAATCCCAACAAATATGGTGAACATTCGGCTTCCTTTTGAACAAGTGGGGACTTATATGTATACTCAGCTTTCATGTATGTATACTGTACAAATCATGCACCTATGGTCAGTGCTTGGCTTAATCACGAACAACATTAGCTCGAGAACTTGAAAACCATTACAAGTAGAATAGTGCTCTCCTCGACATTTTGTAAAAGATTTCATGCTCTACAAAAAAAGTCTTACAGGTTTCCTTGATATCTTATACGGTTAAAGCCAGATTCACAAAAAAAAGGGAAAATATCGCAAAAATAACCCTAATTGTCCCTTTCTTTGCAGACGTAGGCTTAACAACAGAAGATATCAAAAATCCAGACTTTATGTACGACTTTTTTTTAGAGCGTGAAATCTTCAAATTCAAAAATCTCTGCGAGAGCACTATTCTAATTCTTATGGTATTTAAAATTTCGTTATCGAACTAATTCTGTCCGTTATTAAATATAATTACCAATTTAAAACGCACCGAGCCGCGACCATAGGTGCAATAATAGTACTGTATAGTTCTATGACTACAACTTACTCCTCTTTGCGTAACAATTTTTTACATGGTTCAGAGAGGAACTTATAGTACGACGAAGTGAATCTGATCCCCGAAAAATATGTGAACTAATTTAACAACGTCTTGCTCCGCGGCGATTTGGACTGTCCCAACTAAAAATTTGAATAACTGCTTTAATGAATGGCCGAATGAAAGCACTTTTAATTGATAAAAATACAGCCCTCGTAATTTCCAATCGTCATCGTTTTCTTATGGAATAGCATTCTGATTTTTTATGATGGCGTCTACCACAATATCCATTAGTTTCAAATTCTTATATTTTGACTTGTAATTATTTTCATTACTATGTCACACCATTGTGTGAATGACTTAAAGGGTTTGCACTTGATTATTTCGACTAGGTCTTAGCGATAAAATAACACTGTCGTTCATCAACACTTAGTAATAGAGCTTGCCTTGCTTCATAATCTAATAGTCGAGTTTTGACACAAGCTTCATTTAAGTTATCTTCTGCTAATATTTGTAGTTCTGCGATTATTTTATCATAGGCGTTGGTTAGTATCAACAATAAATAAGAAACTGTGTCTATCTCAAATAATAAAGCACCTATTGCAAGTAAATGATTAGTGATTGTATCCAGACTTGGTAAAATATTACTTTATTAGATATATCCCTTTGGAATTTTAAATGTAAGAGTTGCTTGCGTATTGTAAGTTGAGTGTCCTTTCTTTTATAGGTCGCACCAAAGTTTTCTTTTGCGAATAAATGATCTTTTACAAAATTAACAAATGCATCACTTAGATATTCGATAATGATATTTTTGCTTATTTTTTTCAGTTGCTATATAGTTGTCAGTTACTTCAGAAGATTTGATGTTTTCAACTATATCCAAAACTCGGCAAAGCTTTTACAGTTACCAAGTATTGTGTATCCGTATTATTCTTCTGACTTGACTTTTAAAATAAATTGCAGATACGGATAATTATCCATATGACGAATGTATTTCTCGTTTGTCCTCAATATATTATTGTGTAAACTGGTGTAATTATTAGTTAATTATGTAGTTTTGTTCCACTTAATTAACAACTATTACAGACAGATCACGCAACGTTATATTTTGGATAGCTAAATACGAAGTAGAAACATTAGTTGAAGTTACCCACATTAGTTTATTTAGCACACCATATCAATGCTACTAAACTACCATAAAATTTAGTGTTTTGTTATTACTATTATCACTAAAATTGCACTTTATTTACAATAACTTAGAGTGAATTTTACACTATATAATGTGTACGCATAGTTTTAATAATTGATAGTAGAAACGTGTTCACTTTTTGAAACTAGTTTGAATTTACTAAATTTCCTTATTTAATAATAATAGTAATTAGTATTAATGGTACTTTTTATGAAGTTGTGTTCTGTGACTGCTAGCTTCTTACTCTAATCATAAGTTTATTAATAATGATTATTGTTACCGGTTCTGTATTTGGAAAATATATCACCACAAGGGAGACGTGACTCGACATATGCAAAGTAAGTTAACGGGTCGATGGCCGCAGTGGTTAGGCGGCTGACTATTGTTGTGAGAGGACGATAGGTGCCGGGGTTCAATTCTCTGGAGGGACGGTGACGTTTTTTCAGAGAGTTTAATCCCGGATCGACTTGCCATTCGCTGTTGGGAGCAAAGTGATTAACAGCGCGGCTTCATAAAAGGCGATATGATGCTGTCACAAAGCCATTTAAACAAAACTTACACACACTAAACTACACCGCAAGAGTTGCAGTGATAGCCAGACAAGTGATACAGCTTACGGAGTCACTGCAACTAAGCACCCACCACACATTAAAAAAAAAGCCTCCAACGCAGAGCAGTGGTCTTCAACTTCAGATTTTTGTCCATAATTAATCCGAGAAATCTTGCAGAATCATTCTCCAGGACTGAATGACCACTAAGATGGACTTGAAGATGCTCCGCTTCAAACGTTGACAATCTAAACTGTATCAGGCGAGTTTTACCTGCATTAAGTATAAGACCATTCGCATTGCACTAATTGTCCATTTCGTTAACAATTATGGACATTGATCTAGAAAGACCAGCAACGTTTGTACTTGACACAATACATGAGGTATCATCTGCATACTGCGAAAGGGTGCAAGGTGGTTAAGAGAAGTGGGGATCGTTAACATATATCAAAAAAAGTGTAGGTCCCAAGATTGAGCCTTGGGGAACACCACAATTCATCTCGATAATAGAGAAATATATATATCTTGTCTAACGTTATCTACTTCCGCCGATAGAACAAGTTTCATTTTTCTGCCATTCTCGTAAGAACGAAACAAGTTCACTAGCTCTCCCATAAATCCCTAATACATGCATCTTATTTATTAACATTGAATGATCAATGACGTCGAAAGCTTTAGTGAGATCAAAAAATACACCCGCAGCAGCACGCTTCTTGTCTAAATTATTATATATTTCAGTAAGTGCGAGACAAATAGCATCACATGTAGATTTTTCGGCGATAAATCCAAACTGAGTAGGGGATATAAAATTATGTTTTACTAAATAATTAATTAGTCTGTTGTTTATTATTATACTTTTTCCAATATTTTAGCAAACACGGAAGGCAGCGGTATTGGTCTATAATTAGCTATGTCGTGCACGTCTCCCTTCTTGTAAACTGGGATAGTTTTATTAGTTCTTAAACTACTAGGAAATATCCCCTCAGGCAAAACAACGATTAATAACATGTATCAACGGCTCCACTATATACATGGAAACATGCTTCATTCAGAGAACATGGTACATCATCAATTCCTCCCGAGTGTTTGTAACTAATTGCCAAAAAGGTTGGAGCAATAGTCATTCACATCATCGCAAATAGTAAACGCAAGAAGTTGTGCGTAATATTAGTTACATCTTCTTAGATAGTAATATATCTCCCTCAAGTATACGTTCTAAATATTTCTCTAATTCAGTTTGAAACTTATCTTGGCTTTTTCTCTCCTCCGTTCTGGATATAGCACAACTACGACCTTAGTCATAGTGACTAAAACTCACTTAGAAAGAGAGTAACAATACGTTACGTCCCATATAATTTTAATTGTTTCCTTGTTTTACTGCGTGATAATACATTCATTAACAATATGATATATGTATATGTTTTACGTTAATAAAATAATTATTATCAATTGACAATAGAAGTTAATAGCCTTGTTTATACAGGGTGAGTCACGACTATTCCCTCGGTCTCTTGTGTCTAAACGCTAAGTTTAGCGCCCAACGTGGGGCGCCAAACTTTGTAATGTGAAATTTGATTTATAATAAAGTTAAGAAAATTTGAGTTTCTATTTAAATAAAATTTTGGGGTTAAAAAAAATTAATCTCAGGGGTTCGCCAATTCTTAACTCTACAGCAGGTGTAAAGAACAGAATACGAGAGCTTATTGTACGTTGAAAAATACCCAAGAAAAACAAAATTCTAAGTTACATAAAAAAATTTACAAATCAGAAAGATGTTTTACAAAAAACAAACTTTTTATTTAAATCAATAAACCTATAAAAATTTGTTTACAGTATTCAGAATTACGTGGTAATTACCACAAACTAAATTATTACCCTATTAAGTTGGAAGTTTTTGAAAATTTTTCCAACTTTAAACGGGCTACAGCCTGTATGATTTGATCAGAAGGTCAGACCGATTTGGTCAGATCAGGCGTAATATCAGATCGTCTATAGCTGCGTTACCTGACAGAATTCTTGTCGTGTATTGTCAGGTGGCCGAGCCACCCGACTCTCTGACCGTCTGACCAAATCCCATCATCTGTAGTACTGTCGGACGATCTAGTACGTCAGTAGTATTTTAAACATCAAGGAATAAGTATGGTGGTAACCGAACGCGAAGTTATAATGGAATTTTTAGAATTATATAAAGATTTTTCTTGTTTTGTGGGACTCTTCTTGCAAACAATATAGCTCCAGAGATGCAAGAAATCAAGCACTGAAAATATTGGTAGGAAATTAAAACTTATAGCTAGCAAAAAAGAAAATTGAAAACATAAGGGCCGCGTATAAAAGAGAACTAAAAAAGGTGAAAATCATCACTTTCTAGTTCCTTCAATAAGGTCTTGTGGCTAAGTCTTTTTCGTTCACGTACCATTTTTTTGCCCATATTTTTTTTTCTATGTTCAAGATTAAATGCTGCAATTAGCGCGACTACAACTTTTTGGCGCTTTGATAAAATACGAGGCATTATGACACGCGTTTTCCATATAAGAAACGAGAATTAACTGACGAAATCAGGTCGTGTGTTTGTAGCTTCTGATTTGATTGGGCCGACGGTCAGACCGACCAAATCAGGTCATCTGTAGCCCGCTTTAAGTTGGGACTTAAAATTTTGGTATTAAAAAAAATTAACTTTGAAATTTTTTTATGTTTAATTAAAATAAATAATTTTTATCTTTTTAACTCAATTTACTTTAAAAAAAATTACTTAAAAAAAACTTTTTAAAACGTTTTATTTTTAAATTTTTCAAATATTTTTCGACTTAGAAAAATTTACTGTTTTATTAAAAAAAAAAAATTTTTTCTTAAAATTTTTGAACTTAAAATTACTTAAAATTAAATTACCTCATCTTACTTGTGTGAGTGTGTGTGTGTGTGTGAGAGAGAGATTTCGAAAGCTTTCTTTTGAAATTCTTTGCGCGCTCGGACGGATGGTGGATGGAAGGACGTCTTTTTCGTAGGGGTAATTAAAATTCGGTGAAAATTTAGATGGTTTAAAGTACTTTTAATCGAAGATAATCAATTATTTGAGTCCAACGGTGCACCGTGGCTATTTAATAAATTTTACGTAGAGCAAACGTTCACTTCAACAATCTATACAAAAAAAGAGTGTTTGTTGATATCGCACGGCTTTTTATAGATGGTTTGCAATTGTCTCAAATCTCTTCAGCAATAGCTTTCGATAGTCTTCTGTCAATAACGGTAATTAACGGTCGTTGATGAATTAATTTATTTCTACAAGTCCGATCAGAAATTGTGTTATACAGGGTCACCGTAAAGTTGTCAATTTTAATTACCATCTACTTTTTCTTCTTAAAATGCCCCTAACTGGCTGGTTTTTCTTCTTATGTGAGTGTAACTTAATTGTGTGCTTTTGTTACAATATTTATGTGTATTTGTGTACAAAATAAATGATATAAAATTTATTAATTACCTTATAACATGATTGAAATTATTTTGGTGCATTTAATATCTTTCTGTCCTTGTCGTTGGCTGGACTTATAATAAGACCTGACAACTGACCAACACCCCTTCTACGTCAGATGGCTACTGAGCCAAAACATACACTCATACATATGCGAAGAAACTACAGATGATGCCAACTTGAAAAGTTTCGCATCCTCTATCAGTGGATAGTGTTGAATTAAATTTAATGAATTAATTTTTAAACAAATACTTCGCATGTGTGCAATCATGTTAATGTTACGAATTGAATTAAATTGAATAAGAAAAATACACAGATCAGATACTTGCTTGTAGTTTCATAAATATAAAATTAATTTAGTACTTTTTTTATTTTCTAGATTACCTACAGCTGGATGATCATCTGTCGAATGAAAAATGGTGTTATATATAATAGTTTGACAAAGTGACCACTGGTGACTACATAAGACATGATACTACACAGAAGTGCAGTTTGAAGTGATCTTGTTAAAAATATAGTTTGCTTCCAAATGTAAACAGCAAACACTATTATAATCTGTTCCATAAACCACATTATAGCAGATAGAGATAATTATGAAAAAAAATAATTCTGGAGCTACATAATCATGATATTGTATAGCAAAACAGGTTGCATATATCGTCAGCCGGGCAACTGTCGACAACTCACACAAGTAAATGCCATCGAAAATGTTATAGTAATTAAAGAAGGAACATATGTATGTAAGAAATTCATGAACGTGTGTAAACGGCAGACATGCGTGTGATAAATATGAACGAACTCAATACATGTATTACACATATTTTACTGGCATCCTTGAGTTGTTGTTGAATTCTTAAGAAAATGTGCTTTGTTTTTTTTTTTCAATTAAAATATTTTGAGATTTTTCAGTATTTTAATAATAATACGCGCATTTGTACTGGTGCAAGTAGTATAATCACAATTCTATTACAAGCAGTAGCGATACTTCCAGCGGCCCCTTTGATCTTTATATACTCAGGTTTTTGATGGCATGCATTTTGAAAGACGTACCAGTTAGAAATATTCCGTCAATAATATCCTCTTTCGCCCATTTATGAACATTTAACATAACATATAACCTAACATTCTAACCAATTCTAACATAACACATTGTGTATAAAACAAAACCCAACTATTTGTCAACTGTCAATGTAGTAAACAAACGGATGTAAAACAAGATGCCATAAAGATGTACCTTTTTCCCGCAAGGTCATCAGAACTGGGAATTCAAGTGTCGCTATTGGTTAGAAGATATTTATATTAGCTTTGTTTTGGTTCGGAATTCAGAATGGTTCTAGAGTTGTTGCGCACGCGCATTTACAGTTTAGCGTTTTGGTTATTTAAGAACGCGAACCGAATTTTTAGTCCGATGTTTTGGTTACTGACAGAATCGATTCAGAATGATTCTGGAACCGTTCAAACAGTTCTTGCACTTCCATGAGTACCGATTCTGAATTATTAGTTCGAAATTACGTCATCGGTGCATGTGTTCAGAAATTCGAGTTATTTCTATACGTTCGTCATCAATGACATTGATATTTACATTGTCTTTTAAAGTTTGAGATTTTTTTCCGTTTGTATTTGATTTTTTTTTTGTGAATTACTGTCCTGGGAATAAAATTTATGGAAAGTGAGTGGTATTCTAAGATAGAGACAGGATTTGAAAGATTTTAGCGCAGAACATTCGCTATTGATATTTTGTTGGTTTGTATTTTAGTCTGTATCTAAAAGATGGCAGTAACAGGGTCCTAAAATGTGTTTTGGTTATTAAAAGTTCGGAACCATTTTGGAATTATAATGTTGTGCGCTTACGTTCTGCGCAGTTCTGTTACTAATCCTGAATTCCGAACCAAAACAAAGCTATTGTAGTAATTGCATCGATACAACATTGTTGCCAACTTCCAAACATGCGCAAGCTGATGAAGCGCAATACCTCACTGTCAAAAGTGCCAAAATGTTATTATACAATTACAATAGCTTGTAAGTATACGTTAAGACAAGATTCAATCTGTAAAATGATATTATACTACTTGAACAGTATTCCTAATTATTTCAAAAAGATAAAGTATGCAATAATAATTATTATATGATGTGTTGTACTACAGTTGTGTACTAGGATCTGCCTACTTCCTGTACGACCAACAGAATCCACCTCACACTTCGAAAGTGAGAGCATTAGTGACCCACGCCGGAGAGAGAAAACAGAAACTCCTGCTCGGTTGTAAAGTCAACACGCACTATACTCTGGAGGGCAACATCGACATCAATACATGAGGCAATTCATAAATCACTTCGTTGCAACAGTTTAGCTATTCTAAACTGCGGAAATAAGCCGTCTTTTGAAACGGCTAGGCGTGCAGAGGTTATCGATATCACCGTATGTGTCGGATGAGCCATCTCTCTCTGATCACAGGTACATAAGATAAGTTAATACAACAAACCAAGATACACCATGGTTGATCAGGGAGTTGTCTGACATACGGTCGACCGCCAGAAAGCTTAACAACAATGCCAAAACATCTAGTTTACGAGACGAATATAGAGCTTCCCCAGCCAGATACAGCTGCCGCTTAACAAAGGCGAAACAAGAGTCGTGGAAAAATTTTGTCGGGAACTGGAGGGAATTCCTGAATACTAGATAATTCAAAAAGTTCTCGCAAAAGAAGGACCTTATACGATCGGGACTCTGAGTAAGCCAAACGGCGATAAGACCGAAACAAAAAAGCAGGTTTTTCAGCACATACTGGAGGTGGATTTCCCGGGTTCCGAGACTATTCGTATCCAGACTGAAGGAGAATGTATGAGACTGAATTTTTGCGCACGTACATGATTTGAAAGCACAGAAAGAAGACTGGAACCTTGCACGGAAAATAATTCAGGTCTCGAAAATTCGATGGGGCATCGAATCCTTTATACATTTTAAATCGGCTGGTATGGACGGTATTTTCTCGGCACTTTTACAACAGGGATTGGAACCACTGTTCCCAGTCTTATGTACCCTACTTAGGGCTACCTTAGCTATGAGTTACATAACAAATAGCTGGAGAGAGGCTCGGGTGGTCTTCATTTCTAAACAAAGCAAGGGGTCTTATACGAAAGCGAAGTCGTACCGACCCATGTCTCTTACTTCACTTCTTCGCAAAAATCTAAAGAAGATAATTGATAAGCACTTGACGGACTCCGCTACACAAGAACCAATGTATCTTTCAAACTTGAAAATTTTGTGAGCAAGCTATCTACGAGCAAGGCCGACAAGCAGAAATGCCCTTTGGCAACAAGAAAATTGCGTTAGTCACCTTCCTGCATATCTCTGACAGAACGTTCTTTTTGTGGATGGAAAGGGCGTTGCAAAAACGTGAAATCAAGGCAATGGCGACGAAGTGGATCGGCAACATGATAAGAAACAGAACGGTTTATATGTCGCGGAAGCTATGCAATGTAAAGGCAACCATGGCAGGTGGCTGCCCACGGGGCGCAGTGTTTTCATCTTTGCTATGGTGCCTGGTGGCGCACGGTCTGCTTTCTGGTCTTCGGACGGCGGACTTCCATACACATGACTGTGTCGATGATATCACCATCATGACATGCGACAAGTTTGAGGGCGTGGTATCCGAGAGGATGCAAGTCGCACTCAAACTCGTGAAAAGAGAAGAGTTAAACGTAATCTCTAAACGACTATAGGTCCGTTCACTTGGAGAAGTTCCTCAGTGAGTGTCCAACCAGTTTTGGTTCTAAAATACTTGTATCAGCTGAGTTCAAATACCTACAAAAGTTTAAATCTTAGACGCTAAACTGACGTAGAAATCACCTGTCACATGTTACGAATAAAGCCACGAGGACTTTTTGGGTCTATAGAGGAATGTTCGGCAAAACATGAGGATTGAAACCTCTAACGGTGCACTGGCTGTATACGAGGATTATAATACCTTTTAAACTCATGCGTTGCCGGTCTGGTGACACAAAGCTAGTTTGGAATATGCGTCCAACGCACTTAGCAAGGTGCAGAGGATTGCTTGTCTAGGCATCACGGAGGCCGTGTGCGTTATCAAGCAACTTAGTATCTTTGCTTTGAATATACTTTTCTATGTGTGTAATATACATATAATTAGAGTTTTAGATAAATAAAATACGGAAAAAAGGGCGTATACATGGTAATAACTTGAACTAGGAAAGCCTATTGATAGGAGAGGGTGGTGGGAGTTAAAATTAAATGTATCAATTTTACTATTGTCAACTTTTTATATGACAGGAATATCAGTGGTTATGTCAAATACTTTACCGAACCATCAAACTTTATCCTAATGGAATACACAATTATAAAAAAGTGCAAATTATAAAGTGGTTTCATAATTTGCCATAGTATTTGAGTCATACAAACAGTTGACAATACTAAAATGGATACATTTAATTTTATCTCCCACTACCTTCTCCTATCAATAGGCTTTCGTAGTTCAAGTTGTTATCCTGTATAGTAATATTATACAGACATTTTTTCGAAATATTTTTAATAGTAATATCACAAGAGAGTGAGAATTAATTAGAACATAATTCGACAGATTTTCGAAAACTTGTTGCTAGGGAATAGACACGAGAGCCTGTAGAGCTCGAGTGGCTATTCCCGAATGGCAACAAGTTTGAGAAAGACTGGAGAATTATTTGCTAATTAATTCTCACTCTCGAGTGGTATTCGAAAGATTATTTTTTAATGTTTAAATAAAATACAGCATAATACAACTTTTTAATATTATTTCTGTACATTTACAAAATTAATTAGTGTTAAAAGTTTGTATGTGAAATACACAATTATTGTAGATGATTTGTCCGTGAGTGGTGGGTTTTGCAACATTCTTCTGTTCTGTTTTGTTAAAAGATATAACTTCTCCCTTGACTCTTAGGTTATTAATCAAACTTGTATGGTGTTCATTATTCAACTGCAGGTATGGTTTCAATTAACTAGATGAGCTGTGGCCCGTAATCTTTATTATTTCCTGCTCGTTAGCACCTGCTTTCGCTAGATGAGACACTGCACTTGACCTTAAAGAATGGTTCGTAATTTTTATTTTTTAGTGTCCAGTCCAATCATTTTCGCCGATTCTTTCATCCACTTCGACATTATGTTCATCCCCAACGGCATATTTTTGTACCATCCTTAAGAAGACGGTTTATCCCAAGCAATGTTTACTGTTAAAAAAAGCCTGTCAGTTTTTATATGTTTGTTCCTCTTGCTTAGCAATTTCTTGAACAATCGGACAGGACAAGCATCAGGCTTTTCAGTATTTGGTATTAACCATTTACTATCAGTCAACTTTTGTGCCCCACCTTGCGCTGTTTTAGAGAAAGCCGGATTATACTCTACTCTTCCAGTGGCCAAACCAGCATTGTCTGTTTCTTCTTGAAAATAATGCATTAAACATTGACAACCTTCTCCCCCACGCCATGGCTTATATGAAGCAATGTGATAAAAGCATTTTTGCAAACCGAAGAGTGTCTCCTCGTCGTATATAGCGTTTTATTATTTCCATGATTTGTTCTTTAGTTAGAATTGCAGAACTTTGCTTTCTTTTTTCTGGCACCTGTTGTAATATTTTACGTTTTGTATTTCTGGCTTCTCTCGCAGATTTAAATTCGATATCTTTAAAGGAGTCTAATTTTCTACTAAATTCGTTGTAGTACAATTCTTGCATTAATTTGGCAGTTTTATTCCACATTGTTTTAATAATGGCTTCTTTATAATCTTTTCCATTGCACCTTTTCATATAAAATCCCCAGTCTTTCAAAATGTTTGCCAGTTTTGTGACTGGTGTATTTCCTTCTAATTTGTAACCCCGTTCGTCGCAAAATGATTGGAATTGTTTCCATATTGAATTATTACTAACCATAGTATTTTTGCACGAATTTTCTTTAATCTGTGCGTTTATATCTTCCACTGATGATGAACTAAATCGCTTATGGTTCAATGCTTCCAATTTGCAATAATACTGGTGGCAGGTGTCAAAACTAGAAAATACGTTGTCAACAAACAGAAACAAAATACTAAAATATTCTCGGGAGAATAATGTACCAAGATTATTCTCACTATAATAATATTGTGATTGCACAGAACACGTGTTCGCAAATACTACTAAACGATTGGTTAATAAAAATATTAAAAAATAATCACCAGAAGCGCCCAATTTTTCAAAATCTTACGATTCATAAAAGTTACTAGTAGCGAAATAATGTTTTATACCTCCGTTTGGCAGTAATTTTTAATAAATTATAGTTTACTGCAATTTTTACAAAAAATGTTACGATTAAGTTTGCAAGATTGATGGTACTATAGACAATTTCAACAAAACAAAAGAAACACTAAAAAAATTGGCAAAACGCAAATGTTTTAAACGTCAAATAAACCAATAGAATACCACATAATTCCTTAACTATTTGATGATAGTTAAATTTGTCATAAAGCTATCCACATCTACAATTATTTACTGCGCAAAACCATATTAAGATATACCCATAATTTTATATAAACGTGTATCAATACAATTACACAACGAATTAACATGTGTTGATAACTATATTTTCCATATATTTTTAGAATACTAATAAAAATAAATATGAGTCGTACGTGGGCTATAAAACGGAAGTATTATTTAAAGCACACATCACAGTATTATACGGACAAATTTGCAACCAAACATTTAGATATACACAGCATAATTTATGTGATTCAGAAATTTGCTTCTAATATCGTTCCATGAACACAAACATACCCGCCCATCTTCTATAAACAAACTTGAACGCTTTCTGATCCGAATACATGTTAAATATACGTACAGACATATTTAAGTATGCATGCGGTGTTTTCAAACCTTGAATAGCTACACTTGCTGCTAGAGTTATATCCGCTGTAGTGATAGCAGGACGTACTAAAATACTGATGTGATTATGAACGGCCGATTTTTTTACTAGTGGGTTTGTTTTTGTATTGCTCATTTCGCTATCATATACTTTCTTGATAATGTTGTTATTCAGAGTGACCAGTATCATACTAATGTGTAAAATTCTATATATTACTACACTTTGTAGTGTAAATTTTTCTGTTCTCCCTGCTATATAAATAAATCATTAGGAAATAAGGTAAGAATAATTTTAAATAATTTTGTGCACAAGAAAAATGAGAGATATTAAATTCAAATATTATATTATTTTAATAAGAACAGACTGATAAGAATTAATAATCTCTTAATATACATATACTTATGGCGTAATCCTTTACCATTAGCTGATGGTCAGTAGAACATTATTATACATTAAATAAAACCCCAAAAAATAAGGCCCAACAAACGAGAAATGTTTAAGAAAATGATATGTTTACGATATGTAGCACTAAATAAAAATAAATATAATAATGTGGTTTAAATGAAGTATGCCAGTACTAAATACCGCTCTAGAAATCAAATACAACTGATAATTAACTGAAACGACATAGACTAATAGTAAGTATTGTCGCCTTCCGTTAATTCGCTAGTAATACTTATAAAAATTCTTGATCAGTGAGTAACTCTATTGTAATTAGTTCGTCACTCACCACAATATTATCATTTACATTCAATCGATCAAGTTGACCATTTTTATGAAGTTGATCGGTTTTCTTTTATCCAAACTTTTGTGATTTATTGTCAAGGACGTTAAATCTTTTTCATCAAATTATTATTAAATTAGTAATATTGTGTACGACAACATATGAAAAAATAATGTAGTGGTTCGAGGAATTTCACTCCATCCAGCGCATCATAATATTTAGAAAAATACTATTAACCCGCTATTACTATCATTTTTGTTAGAATTGTTATAAAAGGAGACACCAACACATTGTTAACTTCTTATTTTTTCTTCACTGGCATGTGCAAGTGAGCTTCCGCTAGTCTATCTTCTGTACAGAATATTTATCAGCAATAGAAATATCTTAAATTGTGTATACATAATTATTATACATATAGGTTTGGCAATTTAATTCTCGACACAAGAACACGGTTTAATATTTATTCAATAGTAAAAATTAGAAATATTTTCTTTAACAACACTCTTTTATACTTTATATTAACGTTTTTCTTGGTTTTGTGGCATGTTGGTTTAATTTAATTTAATTACATGTTACAAAAGCAAAAGAAACGTTATTTTATTTAAAGTAATTTTTATTGACATTAATAGACTTATGGCAACAATCGTTTCCGTCTGAGGATAGATTTCACTTTAAGAAACAGGAAAACATAGTCTGATGCCGTGTGCTGTGGACAGGGTAGGTAACTAATCTCAACAATTTTCTGTTTCGTAAGAAATGCCATTAAAATTAGTGAAGAATGCAACGACGTATATCATGACAAAGTATAAGTATACGAGTATTGAATTTTAATTATAAATTTAGCCAGACAACCGTGATAATGTAACGTAATAATAATAATATTTCGAACTATACAGCTGTTGGCATTACAGCTGTCTATGAATTTTTTCCTATCTGATTTCTACCCAAAGTAATTTTATGGTATTTTGATTCAGTAGGAAACGAAAGACGTTGCTCAATTATGTACCAGCGTGAAAAGAGCAGCCAAAGATAGCAGCCAATTTTTCCGAAGATACCCGAACGTACATAGGCGTACTGCTTAGCTATATTTTCTAAGACCATTTTAATAGAAAATCAAAAAATTATATTCTTTTTCAAGCTAACACACACAGACGCGGCACACCCGCCACATGTTACCAGATAGACTAGGTCTCAGGGGGACATGTGTTAGCTTGAAAAGGAATATAATTTTTTAATTTTTTAGTAAACTGGTCTCAGGTAATGTCCCCCTGGGATCCTTTGCAAATCGATTATATTTGCAGCAAACGTCTATCTGATAACATGTGGGAGGTGTGCCGCGTCTGTATGTGTTAGCTTGAAAAAGAATATAATTTTTTAATTTTTTTTGTAAAGTGGTCTTGGCTGATGTCCCCCTGGAACGCTTTGCAAATCGATTATATTTGCAGCAAACGTCTATCTGGTAACATGTCGCAGGTGTGCCGCGTCTGTATGTGTTAGCTTGAAAAATAATATAATTTTTCAATTTTCTATTAAAATGGTCTTAGATAATATATATCAGTACGACTATGTACGATCGGGTATCTTCGGAAAAATTGGCTGCTATCTTTGGCTGCTCTTTTCACACCGGTCAATTATGTAGTAAATATAGTAAAAAATTATATATTTTAAGTAAGATTAGTAAATGTTTTCGAAAGTTTATGTAAGTATGTGTTTTTGAGATATTTACGTAAAATAAAAATTTAATTTCAAAATTATGCAAAGTTTTGGGGTGCGCTGTACCGCAAAAAAATACCTTTTCGTATTTATAGCTTCATAAAACCCTGCATTTTTGGATTGCCAATGTTCCATTGTTAACTAAGTTGTCTATTTTGACACATTCGATTGCTTCTGAATGTAGACTTGAGCCGATACCGAAATTGTGTGAACTAAACTTTGTTAAGCTTTATATTTGTTGTATTTATATTTACTTATATTTAGTCAACTAATTTAATGTAATTAACAGTCGAAAATCATCACGGCATAATTTTAATTGAATATTGAAAATGTTATTATAAAAGTAGATTTAGATTTAGAATAATATAACAGGTGAAGAACTTCCATCGTCCAGGGAGGATATCATTTAAATACCTTCCTATATTATGCCTTCTTTAAAACAAATATATCATTCTTCGATTGAAATTATGAAATGCGGCGATTGTCAACTATCAACCACAGAAAATTAGTTGACTGATAGACCTTGAACCCTGTGTATACAGTCACTCAAGAAAGTCTCCATACGCGTAAAAAAATCGGATACAGGGTGTTTCATAATATATGCGCAGGACTTCAGGATGTGATAGCTTGTCCAAAAATTTGAAAAAAAGTTTCTATTAACTTACCTTCTAAAATGCGCCATTTTCGAGATACAGGGTGTTGAAATCTATTTTAAAAAATTCGTTTTTTGGAAATATCTCCGGAACCGTTTATCGTAAAGAAAACAGCTTTTGTAACAATTTTCTACTTATAATAAGCTAAGTTGTGTGCTAGAAAAATTCTTTTTAAGTCGTAATTGGTGAACATTTTGAAGGGGTAGTGGTTGTTTTTCTCCCCAACTTCTACGCCACTGGAAAAAGTACGGTTTTGAGACGCCCATTTGAACCGCCAATGTCTTCTACACAAAAAGGTACTGTTGCTCATGGGCTCTAAAGTTGACCGTTTTCGAGAAAAATCAACTTTTATATTGTTAACGTTTGCTTTTCTTACTTGTTCTAATGTTTTAGTAAAATAAAATTTTTATTTCAAAAAATTTACCATGTTTTTCAACATAATAGTTGATTTTTCTCGAAAACAGTCAACTTTAGAGCTCATGACCAACAGTACCTTTTTTGTGTAGAAAACATTGGCAGTTCAAACGGGCATCTCAAAACCGTACTTTTTCCAGTGGCGTAGAAGTTGGGGAGAAAAACAACCACTACCCCTTCAAAATCTTCACCAATTATTACTTTAATTTTTTTTTCTTCCACACAACTTAGCTTATTATAAGTAGAAAATGGTTACAAAAGTTGTTTTCTTTACGATAAGCGCTTCCGGAGATATTTCCAAAAAACGAATTTTTTTTTATTAAATTTCAACACCCTGTATCTCGAAAATGGTGCATTTTAGAGGGTAAGTTGATAGAAACTTTTTTTCAAATTTTTGGACAAGGTATCACATCCTGGAGTCCTGCGCATATATTATGAAACACCCTATATAAACAAATTTTAGAAAATCGGAAAGATTGGAACTGAAACCGTTTGATGGCTGTTCCATGGTTTCACAATTGGCACAATTTGACTTGTTTGGAGCAAAACCATAGAAACCATGGAACAGCCATCCAACGGTTTCAGTTCCAATCTTCCTGAACTAAGTCACTTCTAACGCAATCACTCGATGTGGACACGCTATATAAGCTGTATTTTGACAGCTAAAACCTGTATAAAACCACCAAATTGTCATAATTATGACAGTTTGACAGGTTTTAGCTGTCAAAATACAGCTTATGCAGCGTGTCCACGTCGCTTCGCTCCTCCTCCAAACAATTGTCTTCGAACGGTAAAAATCCCTTACTGTTCTCCATACTTAATATACTATACCGACTTAGGACCGCGCTAACACTCGGTGGCGCCTGTGTGCAAGAATTTCCATGGCGACCATCAAAATTCAGTTTTCAAAAACATATTTGGTTTTGTTAAATAAAAATAGTAGGTAAATAGAAACCTAAGTGTGCAATTAATTGTAAATGGGAGATCTTAAAAATTCTATTTTTTATTTGTTATGCCTAATACGCTTTAGGGTCGCCTTTAGGTGCTTATCGAATTTTGGCGTTTTTTGGCGCCCCTTTGCACCTGACGTCTGTGTGCGCCGCACACATTGCACACGTGGACGGCGCGGCCCTGTACTGACTGTACTGTACCACAACAGATATATTTAATTCAGTGCTAGGGTGTTGGGGCATTATCTATTTCCGCGGTTACTAGACTATTTAATATCAAGTTTTTGAATCAGTATTGGTCCAATCTACAGTACCAAGACTAATGGAAAAATGTCTTACTATCGGCAAATATACCAAAACAAGGAGAGACACTTTGATGAAAATGTACAGTTTATTCCAGAATTAATGTCGTTGGTCTACACGGGCATATCGCCGTGTAGACTTCCTTATGAAAATGAAATAAAAAACATATTCCTTCCTGAGATATTTTTGAAACTTCGCTTTCTTATTTTTATTTTGCTTTCATTACTATTTTGTAATCTATAATTTTATCTCTAAAAAGGAAATTCTTTTTTTACGTTTCATTCACTATTAGTTTTACTTTCAAGTTAGTAATATTAAATTGAAGCGAAATTACTTTTCGTTCGTTCTAAGTTCAGAATATTTTATGCAAAGAATTTCTTTTAAGTCTCCAAAATCTAATAGCCAGTATATTGTAAACTCATACCTGTGTATGTGCAATACGACAATTTTGAATAGTCATCTTTTTGTTTCCTTTTCGTACTTCAATATGTCAACTGTTCCGAGGATATTCAAAGTAACGACACGGACATCAAAGGTGCTGACGTGTGTTATCGTTACCATTGTTCTATAGTGCGAATAACGGTTGAGGCATGCATGCGATTCTCAAAATGATTTATACGTTACATTCGCATTTATACGTTACGCATATCAAGTCCTTGAAATGCAACATCACATTTTATCATCCGATGTTGGCTATTCCTATAGACGTTATTTTTCGGAGCAGGCTATTGCCCGGTTTCGGTCTGCTTTGGATAGGGAAGAATGGCTGGATTTATACTCCTCAGATAGTAATGCACAAAATGTATTTACGCTATTCTATGATAGATTTTTGTACTATTTCAACTTATGCTTCCCTGTTACAAAAATTCGTAATAATAAGAAAACTACTGCAAATTGGTATACTGAGGATTTGAGACGGACTGCTCAAGACCTGCGTGATTTGTTTCACATATATAAGTCCTCTAACAACACAGCTGTTCTTGAAGCATATAAAAAATTGAAAAAAAGAGTACCATTTACAGGTACAAACTACAAAAGCGGCTTTCTATGACCGTTTAATACAAAATTCCGAAAACAGAGTGAGAGATTGCTGGAATATTATCAACCAATTAAGCGGTACGAGAATAAGCGATACAAAACTAGAACTAAGAGATTCCTTGGGCGCCATTACGTCTAATCCAAACGATATTGCAAACTTGTTTTGCTTGCAGTTTTGTAATGTCGAAAAACCTTACATTCCTTCATCTTTGGAGGAGACTCAATGTGCCCGCAGTAATAGTTTATACATGTACCCCACTGATATGCCTGAGGTGTTACGGATCATCGATGATGTAACTACTAAAAATTGCGCTGGGCTTGACGACGTGCCATGTTCTATTCTAAAACATATCAAGCATCAACTTGGGAATCCACTGGTACATATCATTAACCGTTGTTTTGTTGAAGGTATTTATCCTTATCAACTGAAAATCATGAAAACCATACCAGTATATAAAAAGGGTAATCATCTCATGCCTGAAAATTACAGACCAATTTCATTATCATCAGCATTTGCAAAAGTATTTGAAAAATGCATAAATAGTAGACTATCTGGATATTTACAAAAAATTAAATTTATTTCCAATAGTCAGTTTGGTTTCGTATCAGGCAAATCAACCTCTGACGCGATCTACCACTGCTTGAGCTATGTGTATGAGGAACTTGATAAACGTAATTGTGTGGCTGGAATTTTCTTTGATATGTCTAAAGCTTTTGACTTAGTCGATCACTCTATACTGTTATCTAAAATGTCAGAAATTGGAATTCGCGGTGTTGCATATGAATTGTTTTCATCTTACCTGCGTGATCGTAAAACTTGTGTGGCTGTAACAGGAACGGTGGATGGTGTTAGAAAAACATGTTATTCGTCTTTGACCGCCGTTTCCGATGGTGTTCCACAGGGGTCGATCCTGGGACCAGTGTTATTTCTCATATACACGAACAATTTAAAATCAATTCAGGGTCCATCAAGATTATGTCAGTTTGCTGATGACACTATAGTTGTGTGGTGGCATCTACTGGAATTAATACCTTGGCCAGTTCTGTTAATACTGTCGTTACCTCCATGATTGAGTGGTGCACAGTGAATGGGCTGGTATTGAATGGTAACAAAACGGGATTGATTAGATTCAAAAATTCAAATATAGTTTCAAATGAAAGTTTATATGTAAAATGTAATGGAAAATCAATACCTGAGCAGAACTGTGTCAAGTTTTTGGGTCTACATGTAGATAGTAATCTGAAATATGTTAATCACTGTTCCTACGTAGAGCGTAAGCTCTCATCTGCTCTATTTGGCATGCGTAATTTAAGAGGCACAGTCACAGCAAATTCGCTCAGAATGTTCTATTTTGCATATGTAGAGTCTCGTCCACAAATCATACTAAAGGAGATAGGAAACTCAACGATAAAAATGTGCGCTCATTTTAGACCACGTAGTTCGGAGCGAAAAACATGCGGGGCGCTACATGCAGTGTTTGGCGGGAAATTTAAACACACATGGAACAGGTAGATATGCATTGTCGCCGTTGGAACTGGAAAAACGCGTAATTTTAAAACTGCTGCTTTTGCGGAAGAGCAAAAGAATTCATCTCGTCTTCGCAAAAGTAGCAGTTATTAAGTTACGCGCTTTCTCAATTCCAACTATTATAAGGCAAAATATTTTAAAACAAATTCTTTTAAAAAGACTATCGTTAAGTAACATTGTTTTTATTTAATTTAAAAATTTAATAGAATAAACAAAATTAACAACATTAAAAAAACAAGGTTTAATATTATTTCTTTCTAGATTTTAAATAGTTATTTCTACACCTTTGCAAAAATTCGTCTGATGTGTTGCGCGAGTCTTTACCATTGAAAAGCGGGAGACTATAGACTTAACCTAATATACACACTGTTAAGTTTAAAACTACGCATAAAAGATATATATGAACACTAATACTACACCACACACCTAAAATAAAGTACTATATTAACACCACTGAACTAAAAATAAAAACGTTAGGTTTATAATAAAGCACAAAATTAATTTGCTAAAACACGTAAACATAACCCTCGCAATATGCAGAAAAGCAAACTTTTTCCCACGTGGTTTACATGTTTACATTCTGACCGTCGATAGGGCAGGGTTTGACTGATTTGTACTAGAGACGCCCTCCGCGAATTTCATCCCGAACTATATGTCATAGGTTCAACTTTTCATATCTAGTGCCCACCCGGTGGTCTCGTCTGCGTTACGGTTTGGTGTTCTGGGGCGCCGTGCCCGGAGCGAATGGTGTGTTTCTTATGCAGAAGCGCATTATTCGATATATGATGGGTGTATCTTCCTTGACTTCCTGTCGCCCACTGTTCAAACAACTACGCATATTGCCGCTTTGGTCATTGTATTTGTTTGAAATACTTATATTTTTTAAAAAGTATCGGAGTAGCTTTCTGACAAATGGTGACATATACAATGATATGAACACGCGGTCGGCGTCTAATATCAGTGTACCTTCTCACAGGACAAATCTTTTTGAAAGGAATCCTTACTATAGAGCTATAATATATTATAACCACCTACCCGCGGAGATAAAAAATATTACTCCAGCGCATAGATTTAAATCAAAACTTAAATCTTATTTATTGAATAAATCATTTTACTGTGCGACTGAATACATAAATTTGTAAAAAGTAACGTAAGAGTGTATAATTAATGTGTTTTTAATGTATATCTGACAATGTCAATGTCTGTAAGACTTATGACAATAAACTTATTATTATTATTATTATTATTACATTCGTGTATTCGGAAATTTCGTCGTTGATGAAATGTTTAAAACATTTGCGAGATTTTTTCTTTCATTGTGCTTGTTTGTTTTCAAAAAACCTTTTATAAAGATATATGTATGCTTGTTTTTATTTATCGTATACTGTTATCATTCGATAATTGTTATCAAAATAGTTCCGTCCAAAACCGATCACATTAAGCGGCGTCCACTGTATTTCTATTCTATAGATATTAGCTGGTTTTCCCTGAATTGCATTTCATCTTATTAAATAAATGCACCCATCAATCGATAAAATTAGGGGTAAAACTTAAAAGTATTAAGAGCCATTACCTATGTAATTATATTTCTTCGAATAATGATCATTCGATAGGTTCTTGTTATTACATTAAGGAACTGTTAATTATACACACATTTTACAAAATTTATTAGAATGAGATAGTGAGGAACAAATGTAATTCCACAACCTACAATAATACCACTTTCCACTAAATAGATACCCTTAGTATTTAAAAGTGTAGTGAAAAGGATACTTATTGTTATTGACGTATAAATGCTTAAAAGTCCTCAAAAAATTTAAGAGATGAATAAAATATAGTAAGCAATTGCTACCGTTAATTATTAAGCAGTTGTTATGTCAAATGAAATTAATTCTACAGTTATACATATGTAAGTTTGTCACATACATAGGTAAAGGATTGATTCGTTTTTTTAATAATTTGCGATGTATGTATATACAGGGGTGAGTCACGACTATTCCCTCGGTCTCTTGTGTCTAAACGCTTAAAGATATGAGTTTCAAATTTTAGTCAAATATGTAGGACGATAACGAGCACATTTTAAAATTATTTACAAGTCTACAGGGTGATTCAAAAAAGTACAGTATATCAAAGTTAGGTTATTTTTAATAGAACACCCTATATTGTATACCATTTTTGGATTCTACGTGGAAACTTAGATTAACTTTATTAACAGTTCCCTATACCTATCTATTACCAGTTTCAAGAAAATTTGATTTTTATGAAAATGTAGACCTTCTCGAGAAAATTAAAAACACGAAAACAGTTCAACTTAGGAGACACACATTTACAACAAATGTTTCTGACATATCGCGCTTCTAATAAACTGATAAAGAGTTTTCATATTCGCTATATGGCATGCAGCAAAACAGTTCATATTTTACAGTTCTTCAAACGTAAATAACTCGTTTAACTTAAATGGAACATCCTGTATTTATCTATTCTACATGAAAGAACATTAAATTCCCTACCAAAAACGTTCAGGAAATCTAGGTCTAATATGAACAGTTAACAAGTTATTAACGGTATTCTCTAAAAACATCATAAAACCGATGTTTTTTCAGACAAAAGTATCCTAAGCTTTTGAAGATTTACTGCAGACTTTTTGCGAAACGAGTAGTGTAACCTACCGCAGAACAGCTAAATCGAAGCCTGTTGTAAATAACGATGACAATGAATTTTTTGTTTTAGAATCTGTGATTGAAAATGCTCATTTAAGTTCCAGAGATATTGCTAGTCAATTACTGATTAGTCAGTCCAGTGTACGTAGGATCTTAAAGAAACATATACCGGGTGTTCAAATTGAAGTCGGCACTATTGCTAACTTCGTTATTATTGATGCTACGATGTCAGTTAAATTAGCAAACTAGTAGAGTTTTTCCTTCCGAATACGATGATAAAATTTAAAAAACAATTGAACTTCGCGTTTTTGAGATATTAACGAAAATTACATTTTTTTAAATGGAATACCCTGTATATTTTTGCACATTTTAAATGATAATTTAATTATAAACAAAATCTATTAATACATAGACACCCAAAAATTAACAAATAAACGAAATACAAGCATTAATGGAAAATCATGTAGACATTGACTAGTTATCGAAAAATACATTTTGCTCTTTATTTTTGCCAATATTAATCTTATTTGAACAACAAAAAAGGAAATTCTGAATGCAAAACATTGAATGCATAATCACTCTACTCTTAGAAACTATAAGGACGTAAAGGTAGTATTATTAGTAGTAGTATTATTATTTTCTAATTGTGTAAATGCCATTGTTGGAGCAAATTCAAATAGCTGTGTACTTAAGATGTTTAAACTAACACTCGTAACCTTGAAAGATACTATGTATCTTTTGTTGCTGTCCTAGTTATCCCTGAAAAATTTAAAACTAATGGAATAAATCGATTCTGTCTACGCTCACAATAAAGATAAAATTGAAGCAAAAAAGCTAAATTGCGTTTTTATTATTACTATTAGCAAGCGATTAAAAACTAAAATATGATTACCATCAAACCACCAACGATTTTTTGTTCGCTTTAGATGATAGATGATAATAAAATGTTTCTTTTACTTGCCAATAGTCGGACATTTATTGGCTCTACACGATATTTAGATCAACTTGAACTGGTACATATAAATGCTTGTAGTTCATTTATTTGTTAATTTTTGGGTGTCTATGTATTAATAGATTTTGTTTGAAATTAAATTGTCATTCAAAATATGCAAAAACATACAGGGTATTCCATTTAAAAAAATGTTATTTTTTTAAATATCTCGAAAACCCGAAGTTCAATTGTTTTTAAAATTTTACCATCGTAAGCGGAAGAAAAAACGCTACTACTTTGGTCATTTAACCAACATCGTATCTTTAGTAGTAACAAAGTTAACAATAGTGCCGACTTCAATTTGAACACGCTGTATATCACCCTTACCATTTGCAAGTTCATCAGAATTTGTATGGAAGAGACTTTGAACCGAGTTTAAATTTCTGTTTCTGGTGTCTCGAAAAAGTTGGCGAAGAAAAGTCTTTTTTAGATATGTATTATTCACAGACGAGATAACTTTTCATAACAACGGCATGGTAAATAGGCATAACTTCCATTCTTACGATACCGAAAAGCGTCATAGGTATCGTACTATTGACTGTCAAAATCGATGGAGTATTAATGTTTTTGGCGGAATTATAGATGACTATGTAATTGGTTCTTACTTTTTTGATGAGCATCTAAATGGCATAACAATTTTTCAATTCTTGCAGCACGATTTTGGACTCTTCTGGAAAATGTTCCATTAGATGTTGGGAGAAAAATGTGGCTACAGTTAGATGGAGCTCCTCCACATTTTAGACTTAGTTTAAGAAATTTTCTTAACCAAAAATTTCCTAATAAATTTATACGGAATGTAGTTGACGACACATTAATAATTAAAAAGCATGGCCTATGCAGATATAAAAACGTTGCTATTAGAGTGACCTAGTGATATGTAAAGTAGGTATACTATTTCTCGAGATACAGAATGACAGCCGCGAATTAAATCCACATATATGTCACTTTTAAAGCAGCATGGCCTTCTATTTAGATGAAAAAAAGGTCGGTTTTATGAGGTTTTTAGAGAATACCATTAATAACTTGTTAACTGTTTATATTAGACCTATACTTCCTGAACGTTTTTGGTAGGGAATTTAATGTTCTTTCACGTAGAAT
>CM043015.1:122068657-122097851 GCA_023690525.1 Holotrichia oblita | reverse complement strand
TTACAGCAATTCTCTATCTAAAAGTTTTCAACTAACACATTATCCAATTTAGATGTGTATAAACACATTCAAAAAGGCATAAAATATAGTCGTATTATTTACAGTACATTATTATTGGTATTTGTCTACTCTTTCTCGCTATTGGTGAAAAATCTAATACACCGCTGCGCCGTACATCTGCCTCAAAATGTGCATTAAGGAAAAGCTTTCGTCATTTATAAAAGCAACTGTGAAAGAATATAATATTATAGCACTTGGTAGCTGAATCGTTAAATGTGTACATATGCGCTTGTGTGCGATGTTTCCATCTGAATAAATCACAGCATGCTATTTCATTGTAGTGGTAAAAATGCGTATCGTCGCAAAATGGGGTCACATTAAGGGGTAAATTTCCAGAAGCGAGTAGAGATAACTGATATAGCGGAAAACATGTTTTAGAGCACAGCGGTAAAACTTGATCATGCGGTAATAAAGGGTAGATTCCATTAGGTAGATTCACACAAGATAATACATAACAGTAACACAATAATCTATTTTATAAATATTTATAGGATACGGCCAAATTTTAGATGGATTCTAAAATTATATCCACGATACAACTTGACTACTAATTAAAGTACTCTCGTGGAAAAGTGAAAGTGGTAACGTTAGTTGAATAGAAATGCTATTTTATAGTAAGAAAACATACATATACAGACTGATACATTTTCGACCCGCACTGTGAGGATCTGGCTTATTACCCGAGGCAGATGGTAGACTTTTACAATTACAATTTACTGACCGGTGATAATTTAAGACGACTACATAGGCAACTGGATAATGAGAAGTTGGAAGACGCTAGATATGTTTTAAATGAAATCATCCGGTCATATGAATCAAGGTGGCGAGGGCACAGTTCATAACGAACAAGCCCAGCAGCAGGTTAAGCGCAACTCAGTCCTACCAGGCAAAGCCTCTCCCTGCTGTAGATCGCAGTGAGGGTTTTACCCTATCCTACCCGAGGTGCCACTGTGATTGCAAAACACTGCGGTCTAGACCAGAAAAGGTCGAAAAACAATCTCCTGATCCGGCTGTCGTGTCGTGGCTTAGGATCTGCGACAGGAACAGACGGCGCCGGACGGAGCATGACATCCGTCCGTCATACCAGGCACCCTCATGCTGTCGTGGACATGTCTCGCGGGCATGGGGTGTTGGGGGATCTTGGCTTAGCTGCCCGGATCGAGAGGAGACAACCTCACAAAAAACCTAAATCTTAAGGCAAAGGGGTCCGGCCGACGGGATGCGTGGCTAAATAGAGGATTAGTCTGCGAGGACCCCAACCTTGGGGCACCAGGGGGAACCCCATTGGATTTACCCCTCCATCCTACATGCGGGGCTCTGTAGAGGTGGACTGTTATTTCCCTAGCTACTCGTGGGACTAATCATGGGTAAGTTCAACAAACAAAATAAAAACAAGAGCGGGATGCCACCGCACAGACCACCGGGACTGGTGATAGAGAAAAACCCTCTACCAGTAAAACCGGGACCAAGGAAAGGAAGGCTCGTCATATGACATCCCTTCCTGCATTAGGACAACCTGGAGGCCTGGACGATCCGAAGAGGAAGGGCCTCAGCGGAGCAGGCCAAAAATGGTACCTGCGCTTCCTTAAACAGGGCTTGACACCTGAGGAAGCCAGGGCAAAAGTCGACCGACAGAAGCAGGAAAGGCAGAAGGCCTCACCATCAGCAACCGCTGGGACAAGTCAAGGCAAACGGGGCAGTGAGCATATCTCACCTGCCCAAGCGCCAGGGCAAAAAAAGAGGAAAACCAAACCCTCTACCTCCGGTGCAGCAAGCGCAGTTGGGCGAGCCACCAGCTATGCTACTGCTGCAAAAATAACGAAAGTAGGAATAGTACCAGAGGAATACCCTCAAGTATGGATGGATGCTACTCTGCTGACTTCGCTGGAGGAAGCTCTAGTGGAGGCAATGGTGGAGAGCACGGTTCGAGGCCTACAGTTCGCCGGCATACATTTCCGTCAGGGAGTAATGTTGGTGGACTGTGAGACAGACGAGACGGTTAACTGGCTTGACCAGGTAGTAGGCTGCCTCCCCACGTGGAAGGGACCGAAACTCGTGACGAGGAAAGGAGATGACCTCCCGAAACCCCACGTCATGACGGTATTCCTACCAAGAAGCAAGGGTCAGGAAGCAGGGAAGCTGCTCAAACTGATTGGCGTCCAGAACCCGCAACTCCAGGTAGATCTCTGGAAGGTTATAAACGCCAAAGAAGAAGGGCACGGCCAGGTACTCACTATTGGGATTGACCCCAAATCATGCGAGGCGATTCTGGCAAAGGGATGTACCATCCATTACAGGTTCGGTAGAATCCCCGTGTCTGGACTCAAGAAGAACCAGGAGACACCAGAGACAAAAGAGACTACCTCTGACACCTCTGAGCCCGTAGTGGAGCAACGGGGGACTAGCGAGCAAAGCTCTCCAGCCTCTCGAGGTACGCTTGACGACATCAATTTCGATGACGTCAAGATTGAGTCTGACCCGGAAGGAGAAAGTCACTCCAACACCGCAGTCACCTGCAGAACTGGAGGCAAGTGACCCTCCAATCGACTAGCCGCCTTCACCAGGTTGATGCAAGTCAACTTGCAGCATGCGAGAGGAGCCTCGGCTGTAGCTGCAAGGATGTTTACGAAGTGCAACCTGGGACTTGCAATGATCCAGGAACCTTGGATCAATGGAGGGCAGATCAAAGGACTGTCGTGTAAAAACTCACAGGTAGTATGGGATCGCAGGCAGGAACACCCTAGAGCCTGTATCCTAATAAGAAATAACATTAAATATATGTGTGTTTCAGAATTTATGACTCGGGACTTGACAGCAGTCTTGATACACCTCGACTTTGAGGGCACAAACCGAGCCATTGTCATTGCCTCTGCTTACTTCGCCGACGGGACAACAGCACCGCCTTCGGAAGTGAGGGAGCTAGTCAGGCACTGTAGCAGGAATAACCTGCCGTTGATAGTAGGCTGCGACGCCAATGCACACCATGTTATGTGGGGAAGCACGGACGTAAACGAAAGAGGTAAGTCCCTTTTAGAATTTCTATTATCCTGTAATCTCCAAATCCTTAATGTGGGCAAAGAACCAACGTTCGTAACGAAGGTAAGGAGAGGGTACTAGATATAACATTTAGCAGCTTTGGCCTGAGTAGTATGATCAAAAACTGGAAGGTCTCAGATAAACCCTCCCTGTCAGACCACAGGATTATAGAGTTCACTCTAGAGGGACATGACCCCTCAACCTACCTTGACAGAAACCCCAGGAAGACAGACTGGGATATGTATAGAACATGTCTAAAGGACAACCTGGACCAGCTACATACAGGCGGGACTACACACCACCTGAAGCTGGAACAAGATGTAGAACACTTTAGCGAGGCGATAATGAAAGCTTTTGAAGCTAGTTGCCCGCTAACTGCGAGGAAGCCAACTAAGGACAGTCCTTGGTGGAACAGAACTCTAGCAAACCTCAGATCTGTAGTCCGTCACCTGTTCAATAGAGCGAAGGTTGACGGGGACTGGCAGAGGTATAGAGAGAAGTTGACTGAATACAACAAGGAGATAAGGAAGGCTAAAAGGCAAAGCTTTATGAACTTTTGCGAAAACATCACTTCCACTCCGGTGGCAGCAAGGCTTCATAGGGCCATGGCAAAAGGCGGAACAAGACCTGTGATGGCCCTGAGAAAACCAGATGGTAGCTATACGGAAGAGGAAAAGGAGCGGGCCAGCCTGCTACTTAAAACACACTTCCCAGGTAGCAATGAAACAGACCTGGAAGAGGCAAATACACATACCAGGAAGCCCAAACGGGAGGACTGGGAAATTGCCAAGCGCATCTGTACAAGACAGCGCATGGAGTGGGCGATAAACACCTTCCAGCCATACAAATCGCCGGGAGTGGACGGGATTCTCCCCGCACTCCTGCAAGAGGGCCAGGAAGAGGTAATACAACATTTAGTGAACATAACGAGAAGCAGTCTAGCGTTGGGATACATACCCCAAAGCTGGAGAAGGGCTAAAGTCACCTTCATACCAAAAATTGGGAAGGAAGATGGGACCAACCCCAAATCCTTCAGACCCATTAGTCTGACATCCTTTCTATTGAAAGCGATGGAAAAACTAGTAGATAACTATATTAGAATGGAGGTAATGGAGAAAGCTCCACTTCACAGGAGTCAGCATGCATACAGAGCGGGCAGATCGACAGAGACTGCTCTGCATGAGCTAGTAGGAATCATTCAGAAAACCCTGGATGATAAAGAAACAGCGATCTGCGCTTTCCTGGATATTTCTGGTGCGTTCGATAACACGTCACATGACGCGATTGAACGGGCACTTGAAGCAAGGGGAGTCAGTAAAACAGTAACACGATGGATAAGTAAAGTGCTCTCCACGAGGACAGCTGAGATGACGGTAGGTGAACGGACTATCAAAATCAGAACCACTCGTGGAACACCTCAAGGTGGCGTCTGTTCGCCTTTAATGTGGAGCCTGGTGGCAGATGAACTGCTCAACAGGCTGACAGCCTTCGGCATACATTGTGTAGGATATGCCGATGACATTGTAATAATAGCAAAAGGCAAGTATGAGGGGATTCTTTGTGACCTGGTACAAACAAGCCTTAAAATCACAAGTGAATGGTGTCGATCAGTGGGGCTGAGCATCAACTCCGCAAAAACCACGATTGTACCTTTCACTAGGAAGAGAAACATTTCGAACATGAAAGACATCCACTTGGATGGAACAGTGATCGAACGCAAATCAGAAGTTAAATACTTAGGAATAACCCTAGATTCAAAACTTCTGTGGAACAGACACATAGAACTGACAATGAATAAGGCAACAAGAGCCTTAATGATATGCCGGAACCTGGCAGGTAAAACTTGGGGCTGCAACCCAAGTATACTACGATGGATGTACGTCAGTATAGTAAGACCTATGGTAACGTACGGGGCAATAACCTGGTTCCAGAAGGTCACTAAAGTTACAATCAGGAATACCCTTGACAAGTTGCAACGGCTGGCATGTGTATGCATCACCGGAGCCATGAGAACATGCCCAACTGCGGCCCTAGAGGTAATTTTAGACCTCTCCCCTTACACATAGTGGTGGAGGGAGCGGCCCTTGCGGCTATGCACAGACTGACCAGGGCGGGGACTGGAAGGGGCGAGACTCCGCACCAGAGAGCATGGACATCTCAAGCCGGGCTCTCCCCACTTCTAAGCCTACCAAATGATGAAATGGTCAAGGAATATAGCTTTGAAAGGAATTTCCTCACCAAGCTAAGTAATAAGAGAGAGTGGGTAGGAGAATACTCCACGTACTCCCTAAAGGAAAACACTATCAAGTGGTATGTGGACGGGTCTAAAACCGATAAAGGAACAGGTGCAGGCATATTTGGGCCAGGAACCAAATATTCCGAGCCAATGGGGACATACCCCAGCGTCTTCCAAGCGGAGATCAATGCAATTGGAAGATGTGCTCAACTGAACCTTGACAGGAACTATCGGAAGCAGAGCATTGCAATTTTTTCCGACAGTCAAGCAGCCCTAATGGCGCTGAGCTCTAACACGGTCAGCTCGAAATTAGTCTGGGAATGTCTTGATAGATTAAACAACCTGGGCAAGAATAATAGAGTTGCACTATACTGGGTACCAGGACACACTGGAATCAGAGGCAACGAAGAAGCTAATTCACTAGCAAGAAAGGCCGCTACAACTCCGTTTGTGGGACCTGAACCGTTCTGTGGTATAGGGACGAGCACCTACAAAAAGAACTTAAAGATCGGGAAGAGAGCCTCAGAGCATCCCTCTGGGAGAATCTTCCCGGTCTGAGACACTCCAAGATCTTCCTTGGAAACTACAATAAGCATAGAGCAAAAACTTTGCTGGAACTTAGCAGGAATAGATTGCGCATCCTCACAGGGTTCCTTACAGGGCACTGTCACCTTGGTGAACACATGGCAAGGATAGGTCTAAAACAGAATAGCGACTGCAGGTTCTGCGGGGCTGAGGATGAAAATCCGGAACACCTGACATCTTACTGCACCGCCATCATAGAAACCCGAGCCAGCCATCTCGGTAAAGACGTTATAGACGAAGAAGACATACCTTCCCTGAAACCATCACAGCTAATGCAGTTTATCAAAGCTCTTGGACTGGATGGGGAGCTGTAGGAGCGGGCATACCCCCAGCAGCTTACAACTCACGCAAGGGGGCACAATAGATCAATAGGTCGCAGCGCAATATCACCCTCATTTCAAATCTACAATCTACATCTACATATGAATCAAAATTCATTAATTCTAAATGCTTGTCAAAAATAATATTAACATCACAAAACTTACGTACTTCTTGTTTAATTTTTGCTTTTGTATTATTTATATATGTATTTGCATTTATCAAATTAGAAAATATCCACAAAATCAGCAACTTTGTCTCAGTAAAAATAGATAATTTAATGTCACTAAAATTACCTTAAGAATATTATAATTATCCATTAATTTCTTTAGCCTTGATTTTTTTGCGAGTTTATACAAAGTTTCCCAAATAAGTATAAGATGTTCATATAAACGTAAATAGCAAATACTAACTTGAAAAATACCAATCAAATATAAACATAAAAAATATTAAGAATGATGTGTAAAAAATATTTGAGAAGTACGTTACGTTTACAGTCTACACTTCAACGTTGCTTTAGCACATTCTACAGGCATCTGTGCCAGCGTATCCATTACTAAGATTGAAATTCATCATCTTATTTGTGGTATTTCCTTCCATTCACTAATATACTCACAAGTTGTATCACAACTCTTATGAATTGGAAGAATGTAAAATAAGCAGTACTTACTTCTGTTTATTTGAAAGTATTAAAGGTTACAATAAGAGTATTCGAAAAATTGTATGGAGGTACAGCAGTGTTAATTCTGTAGAAATTACATAAATCAGATTAAGACATATCTTACCATTGCAATAGTTCGACTACATGCGAACAGATGCGCTGTAAAATGTTATCAGCAAAATCTATATCATAGCTCTATTGATAGATTACATAAACTTGTCTCCGAGAATAAAAACAGTTGCATAATATTTGTTAGCTTTTTCCGAACGATCACAGGAACATGATTCGTTCGGGGCGAGTAGGTTGTGTTACCGATAGGGATGCTACTGTTCGTTTATTTGCCCGGGGCAAAAAGTGTCATTTGTAAAATAAAATCCAATAATCCGCTTACCTTTTCATGACCCTGGAAGGGGAGTGGAGTTATGGTGATCAACATACGCTCAACAGTACGTCTATTCATGTCTGCGTCATATTTGGTATAAACCATAGGCAGGTCATATTTCTATTTGGAAATTTCTTTAATGACTCGGTTAACTCAGTACTAACCTCAAAAGATCGGGTTAGTTATTTTAGGTTGGCCAGTTCTAATATCTGAAAACTCCTTTAGCGGCAGGAGAGAGATACATTAGTGGCTTTCGATTTGTCCATAAGGGTTACTCGGGAACAGCTCCGGAGCTACTCGTGTGCGTGTACAGTGAACTAACTCAGTACAGTTCAGGTACAGATAAAGTGTAAACAAATAAAGGGTGGTGGGGTGGCGGCCATGTAATCACAGATGTAACATAACCTTTCAAGTTTTCGTTTTGTTTACATTTCATTCAAATTGTCAACACTTTTTTGTAAACAAACGCAAGTGCGCATGCGGGAGCATATCGCCCCAGCCGAAAGGTTGGTGCACCAGGGGAGAAGGGAAGCAGAAACGGGGCTGTACAAGTGCGAGTCACATGGCAAAATAGAACGACAGATAGGTGACTCGGAACAGCTCCCGAGCTGTACGGTGTACAAATCGAAAGCCACTATTGAATAGAGAACATAGCTTTACAGTATTATTGTATCAAAAACACTGCAAGTGGCGTGGTCGGTTATTAAATCAACACAATAAAATGTAAGTCAGTACAATAGTCTGTAGTTACAAAAAAATTGTATTGTCTTAAAAACAGTTTTTTATGCCAATATATTCCCTCATTCTGTCTATTAAATTGCTTAGTATTTCGAATATGTGTTTCGCAAAATCAATTGAAGTTTTTCATTTAAGACAACAGTAACTTGGTTCCATAAATTTATTAAATTAATTCAATATAAAGTGACAAATAATTATCTCGCATTCTAATTTAGTTTTTTCCACAGAAATAGCAAAAGATTTTTAAGGAAGTATCATTTCTGAGAATAGACAATAATTTTATGAGATACATCATCACACGATGCAAAATGATTTTCTATTTCATCTGTATCGCAAACGATTTTTGTAGAAGACTTTAAGAGTACTAAATACTATATTAAATGGTCCACTGGTATTATATATATATATATATATATATTCGTTCGGTAATGCTACGTTTGCAAAACTTCTGAGAAGTTATTCTTACTGGAGTAAAGCTCAATTTAAACAATTTCGATTATCTGAAACCGAACAAAAGCTAACTATTCACAAAGTTCCTTTTAATGAATGGTAAGCATTAATCACCGGGGTTACAATCGGAGTTTGATAAAGAGTTTGGCATAGTTTCTCAGTGAGATTTATGATTTGGCTTGTATTGGAAAATATATCTTTATATAAAAAAGTCTGCGAAATTGAATTTAATGAAAAATTACTATTTTATAATCCATAAGGGGTTAAAATGAAAATTAGATAGTCCAACAAATATGATCAATAATTCAAAGTGCAAAAAGTATTATTTATATATATATTAAAGATACAGAATACACATTAATTTGTTAAAAATCAATCAAAATTAAATCTTTTAATTTGCCAACATAGATTTGTTGTAAGTCAAGTGTTCCAAGTGTGCTTTCTAAAAACGCCAAATTTTATTTTTATAAAGTATGTATTTTAAAAGGAGTAGCAATGGTCAGGTAAAAAATTACCATGCATCACAAAAAACAGCATTGTAGTAGTATCGAACCGGAATAAACGCAAATAAAGAGAAAGGGCGAAAGTACTTGATTTTCTCACAATGCAATAGCAAATCCCGTAAATAGTATCGTTTAAATATTAATATCATTACTTGAATTGAAAATAAACGAATATACTATTTCAGAATAACTTGTATAATAATCGCTCACATTTCAGGTGAATCTTATTATTCAATATTTAAAATGTAGGTAACTAGTAAAAATACATAAATAAATTACTTACATAAATAGGATACTTTTTAACCAGAAATAAATGAAATAAAAAACATTCCTTCCTGAGATATTTTTGAAACTTCGCTTACTTTTTATTTTGCTTTCATTACTATTTCGTAATCTAAAATTTTATCTCTAAAAAGGAAATTCTTTTTTTACGTTTCATTCACCATTAGTTTTACTTTCAAGTTAGTAATATTAAATTGAAGCGAAATGGCTTTTCGTTCGTTCTAAGTTCAGAATATTTTATGCAAAGAATTTCTTTTAAGTCTCCAAAATCTAATAGTCAATATAAACTCATACCTATGTATGTGCAATACGACAATTTTGAATAGTCATCTCTTTTTTTCCTTTTCGTTTTTCAATTTGTCAACTGTTCCGAGGATATTCAAAGTAACCACACGGACATCAAAGGTGCCGACGTGGGTTATCGTTACCATTGTTCTATAGTGCAAATAACGGTTGAGGCATGCATGCGATTCTTGAAATGATTTATACGTTACATTCGTGTATTCGGAAATTTCGTCGTTGATGAAATGTTTAAAACATTTACGAGATTTTTTCTTTCATTGTGCTTGTTTGTTTTCAAAAATCCTTTTATAAAGATATATGTATGCTTGTTTTTATTTATCGTATACTGTTATCATTCGATAATTGTTATCAAAATAGTTCCGTCCAAAACCGATCACATTAAGCGGCGTCAACTGTATTTCTATTCTATAGATATTAGCTGGTTTTCCCTGAATTGCATTTCATCTTATTAAATAAATGCACCCATCAATCGATAAAATTAGGGATAAAACGTAAAAGTATTAGGAGCCATTAATTATGTAATTATATTTCTTCGAATAATGTTCATTCGATAGGTTCTTGTTGTGATATTAAGGAACTATTAATTACACACACATTTAACAAAATTTATTAGAATGAGATAATGAGGAACAAATGTAATTCCACAACCTACAATAATACCACTTTCCATTTTAGTTTTTGTTACTTAAAACGCACTAGCTTGAAACGAAATAGATACCCTTACGAGTATTTAAAAGTGTAGTGAAAAGGATACTTATTGTTATTGATGTATGAATGCTTATATTCCAAAAATTTAAGAGATGAATAAAATATAGTACGCAATTGCTACCGTTAATTATTAAGCAGTTGTTATGTCAAATGAATTTAATTCTTCAGTTATACATACATATGTAAGTTTGTTACATACATAGGTAAAGGATTGATTCGTTTTTTTAATAATTTGGGATGTATGTACATATGTATATGTAATAGTGTGTACCTCTTGTATATCTTTTTGAAGCTATGGCAAATTTTACGATAAGGTAATGAAACGTTAGCATTTTTCGACTATTTTATTATCCAACCGTTCTAAAAGCGATCGCATCGGTAAGATCGGCCCCGCGCGACGTATAAGCTCCTCCCATAAGGAAGAAAGTTAGATATCGCCCCTGTAGACCCACGACATTAATTCTGGTATAAACTGTACACCTAATGATAGATTTCCTGAAAAGCAATTTTTCTTTAAAACCACTAGAATTTGATTAGATTTATAGAATGGGCTTGTTCAGCAAAAAAATTTTATTTTAATAATCGAAACCAAAACTCATTTTAAACTGATTCTCAAAATTTTAGATTTTTCCGTCGACGTTGAAACTCTCAAATTAATTAAAGAAATTGGACTGAACGAAAACGGGGCGTGGTTACTTGTGACGTCACACCACACGTCTGTACTATGTTACTCGAGCACTGCGAGCGGACTGTGTATTATACTTACCGTGTTGTCGTGTAAGAGACAAAACGCTTGACTGTTACGTTTTACTTTATTTCATAATGAGTAAGAAGAAAGTGGCATATAAATATTGTTTGGTTCCTAACTGTCCTAATACATCCAAAAATGCCCCAGAGAAATTGTCTATTAATGTACCCTCTGACATTAAAACTAGAAAAGTTTGGCAGAAAGCAATGCGTCGTAAAGTTTTTGTATCTGACAAATCCACTGTGTATTGCTGCCAAGATCATTTTAAAGTAAGTTATAGTGTATTTATCTAATAAGATCATTTTATATATTAACTAGCTGGCCCAGTAGACTTCGTTCTGCCTAGAAAAGTATTGATTTAGACATTTAATGTTTAATGTATTGTTACGGGTACCAGCCCCGCCCGTCCCGTACCGCCACCCGTGTCCCGCCCGTCCCGTACCGCCCCTCTGTCCCGCCCGTCCCGTACCGCCCCCCTGTCCCGCCCGTCCCGTACCGCCCCCTTGTCCCGCCCGTCCCGTACCACCCCCTTGTCCCGCCCGTAAAAAGATAACGATAAAGATGGCGTCGTAAAATCACTCCCTACAAAATGAATTTTCTTGATAATTTTTCTTTTCGGGGATATTTCGGGAATTTTCTTGTTTGGCCGGAGAGCAGTACGCATTGGTGCGAATCATCGAAATCGGTCCAGGCGTTCTCTCTAAGCGTAGTAACGTGCGGTAGGTAACTAACGGCTTTCTTTTTATATATATATAGAAGATAATGTTGGTATATGGGGTATTTGTGAAAAATACAAGACATTTATTTGAACACCTTTTTATTTTATTTTGAATTTTTATTTCGTCTATTTAGAATGGGAGCGTATAGTGACGACTGGCTTAAATTTTCAATCGTATTATCGAATCTTATACACAAAGTACCCGCTAGCTCTTCTATGTGTCGATACAGTCAGTCGCGTACGACTTAAATTATGTTTTCTTTATGTTATTGAACGGAGTGCACCCTTCAGACTAAACAATGACATCATTGTATGACATTTTTGTATTATTTTCACAAATAATATCTCTAAAACTTAATCTAAAAATTTAGGATACGCACGTAATTTTTTTCAGCTTTTACTGATTTGTATTTTGAATAGCTTGAGAGTGTAGAAACTAGTTTATGAAATCATACTGAACTTTGTAATGTTACGAATAAATTTAAATAAACGTGAATTTATAAAAATTTTGATTGTATCTAAAATAAATTAAATTGAAAAACAATGTGTATACATTTTTTTCTATTTTATCTCACAGTTTGAATAACAAAATTTGTATACTTTGCAAAAATAGTGATAACTATAACCTCTAGCGTTTAACACAAAAAACTTGTTGTAGGTAGAGGACCACTAATACTTTTAAAATTAAAGATATTATAGCGCGAAGCACCGTCTTTATAAGAAATGCAACGGTTTGCTACTGAACACCGAACTACGACGTGTGGTATGACGTCACAGGCGGATCCCGCGCTTTTATCGGAATTCGGTTTTTAACCTTTAATATCTAAACAGTGGGTTAAGTTTAAGAGCTAAAAATTTATTAATTATTTTGATGAATTAGTTTTACATAATAACGTAAAAAAAATCGAGAAAAATCGTCATTGATAACAAGCCTATTGTAAATATGTTACAATTTTGTTATTTATTCGAAATTTACTGAAAATAAAATAAATATACGTAGGTACTTATTTCTAACAAAGAATGTGTATCATCCATTATATTTTGTTAAACTTCCTTTATTAATTATAACTAGTCTAATTTTGCATGCCATACTTCTAGTAGAATACTATGTCCGAACAATAGCTATCAACAAATGACAATTGATAAATCTAGAAGTGATATATTGGATGTTCTAAGCAGTATTAGAACATTTGTTAGATCCATATATGCTATCGGCACCGCACCTATTGAAACAGATCACTCATTAAGGTCTTTACATATGACTGCTTCTACATTTTTTCTATTATTTGTCTGGATATTTACTATTAAAAATTATGAGACCTACAATAATGTTCAATAGTTTGTCTTAATCTTACAATATGCTATTTTAACATGCATGTTACTAATTTGCATATATTTAAATTGCCTGAACCTGGTTTGCACAATTTTTATTGACTTATTTCGTCAATAAAAACAAGCAAAAGACGTCATTATTGTCTACTATTATTCAGTTTTCAATTACATTGTTTTTTCTAGGTAGCAGCCGCTTGTTGTCTACGTTTGAAAACGCAATTCATATACATGTCTTAATTAGCTTTAAAAAACTATATTTGCATAACAAACAAAAATGAAATTTTTCGCGTATTACATAACTAACTACATATATGTAAACATCACCGACTGATTGTTCATTATTATTTCATGAGAATTTAACTGAACTTTTTCTTCAAAGGAGGTACACGGGTAAAAATAGGGAGATCCATTGCGTCCGATAAGTCTACGAGTCTCCGTTTCAGAGTGAAATTTTGTTGTCTAAACTCGTTTGTTTAATAGGCTCAGTTTTATGACGATACACTCTCTGTATGTAATTTTGCCATATGTATGTATTGCTGTAGGAGATAATACATAATTTTTATAGTGTAGTAGCAGTAAAATATTTAACTTCGAAATGGGGCCTCCTCTAGCAGAGGGTCATGATGGAACCCCGTATGTTTATTTATGTATAGTATAACGTTACTTTGATCCAAAAAACAAGTTGCCGCGGAATTCTGTGTGTCGTCGCACAGACGTCTTTTTTCTTCGTTCGTTGAGTAACTATACAGGGTGGTACAACCAAGATGGGGTGGGGGATTACAATTAAAAGGTGAGGAATTTCGAAAAACTTTTTTGCAATTTGATTAAGGGCTGCATGGGCTACCTTCTACACATATTTTCCTTGTACGGAGTCTTCGAAGCAGTCGGTGACGAACCAAACTTGTTTTTATTTTAAATGAGACACTCGATATCAAAATACTACAATCGATTCTACAAACTACAAACAATTTGTAGCAATGGTGCACCCTCTATATTATTTTCGTATGTTAAAGAGAACTTCATCAGCTTTCTAAAAATACCATACACGTTACCCTTTTGACTGACGGTTTTTAACCAAATTCACCACAAATGCAATATTTTGAGATGTATTAGATTTAAAGATGTAGTCATAATGTAGTGACGCATGTAATTGGTAATAAGCAAATCATAAAAAGATATTTAATATGCAACGAAAATATTGGTAATCCAAAATTGTTAAATGTTACTACAATAGATGTTCAAATAATGCTCCGTGTAATCGGAGACACATTTAGAGCCGATCGCTAAATTAGAATTTAACTTTTTGTGAAGCATATCTCGAAATACTGTTAAAACTGCGCTTTTTTGAACACATTTTTCGTAAATGCAATTTTCTGGGATTTGCTACGAATTATTAAACTCATCCAGTTAGAGTATTTTAATAAAGATTTTAATTTTTTTAATGTAATAATTAAATCAAGCAAAACGAAATATAATTATGAATTCTTTACTAATTAAAAAAAGTTTTGATGCTAAGATTGTTTACTCAGTCGATGTTAATTAATAATTAAGTACGAATTTTGTTTTGCTAATGGGAATTTGTATTTAGTAAATAGACTTTGCCTTAAATCAGTAGTTGACTAATATATTTTACGTCAATTCTTTGTGTTATTTTAAATAAATATATAAGAAAACTAGAGCACCTGCACATACTTATAAAGCTGAAAATCATAACAATGAAATTGTAACAATGATCTGTTGTTTGAATTTCCTACCAACTACATATATGTATCTTTTCAAAACAAGCAAGCTTCGGTTTGTTCACAAATTAGAAAGCATAATATTTTAAAGATAACAACCGCAAAAGCAATGAGTATTCTATATGATAATGTATGTATACCAGAAGAAGAACGAAATAGGACATACAGTGAGTGACAAAATTGAGTGGACACTTAGAATAAATAAAATAAATGCGACTTTCAAAATATATACACAATGTATTTGGTTAATTTATGAACTAATACAAAAACAATAGCTTGTACAAACGTTCAAGATTTGAATAAATAAAAACATAAGAAAATAACAGTGAAATAATGAATTAAAAAAATTAAAAAGTTGAAGAAAAATAAGAAATAAATATGCCTTCTAACAGATATTAAATAAGGGAGTTTCACTATTTTGTGTGACCCCCTGCTGCTTGTATAACAGCCTGAAGTCGTCGTGGCATGCTTTCTACTAACGTTTTTAAAACATCCGTGTCCAAGTAAATATTGCATTTCCAAGAAATATGAATTGGTTTATCTACGTAGTTTGCCTATTTGCATTTCAGATTGCGGGGAAGAATATCTTTAAGATTATGTTATACATATACACATATGTTTACGCATTTATTCAAATAGAAATCATACAATCATATTCTATATGTAGTTTTCGCGCAAGTGTCCACTCAATTTTGTCACTCATTGTATATATTGGTATTCTAACTGTCTTATTTCTTTTTTCTTTGAGTGTAGTATGAATATTTACTTTTCTCTATTGTGTATTAGCTTGAAACTAAATGCAATACTGGTGTATATACATTAAAACTAATACTAGACCTTATATATCGAATGTATTTTTTCTCAACAAATATAGGCAGATCTCTTTTAAATTTCAATATTAAAGCATTGAACCTATCACCTTCATGCACTTTTTAGTGACAGTGAGAGCGATGTGGATAATGATGGTGATATTGGCAGACAGCAGAGCAAGCATTTATCGCAAGATGTAGAACACGTAATTGTCAATATCTATCATATGCTGATGGAAGGAAATAACGGTGGACAATGCAAGAATATCGCACGAACCTGGCAATTAACAAAAGTGCCTAGTGGGATACTACATAAGGTAATTAAAGGTGATGAAGGACCTCGGAAACAAAGAAGTAACAAAGGAGAAAAGTCAGTAGGGGCATTAGGGGTCATCATTAGGGAGCAAATATATGTACAGAGAAAATGTTGTAACTATGTACTATTGATGGCTTACATAAAAGTATTAATTACTAAAGACCGCAAATGTGGTTGCGTAGCAAAGGCGTATCTACATCGGCTTTACCGAAATAAGAATCGGCGTTATTTAGAGAAACTTTATACTAAAATTAATGAAAACACAGACATAATATACAACTTTACCGTATTAGCAAACAAACACGTTGAATCATTTGCACGAACTTTCGACATTTTAAATGCGTTGCAACCGAATTATAGGTACGCGTACTTGCAATGCATGATCATGCAACCATACCGTACGATGATTGTCTACAAACTACATATTCTACTACATACATACTTGTACGATAGGTGCGCGCCGTTAATGCCCCCGATGTACTGCCGCTGGAAGCTAACCAATTCTTGCTGTCTTTATTAATGACCATTCTATCAATATTCAGTGTCGCAAAACGACCTTGTGGTGGGCATTAAAGAAAGCTGGATTTAAGTTTGGCACGTTAGCAAACGCAAGAACTTCGATATGACTACTTAATGGCAGTTAAAAAAATACAAAGAGGAAGGACGCCTAATATGCTATTTAGACGAAACGTGGTATGGTAAAGTTCAAATATGTGTCAGATGGACGTGGCTGTTTCGAAAGAAAAGAGTTATTATTTGCCATGTTGAGTCAGAGAAAGGATGTACTGCACAGTGTCTAATATCAGCAAAAAATGTAAAATCATCAAGTTTAAACTACGTTGAAAATATCATAATTTTATTTTTATTTGAAAAATGGTTTTATAATTCTTTCTTACCAAGTTTACCAAATGGTAGTATAATAGTGATGGAGAACGCTCCATATCATTTGCGGCAACAAAGCAAGGTTCCTATAAAATATACTGCTAAGAAAAGTATTTTTAGAAGCCAATCATTTATAGTATGAAGATAGTTATAGGAAAACCAATTATTGGAGGTGATGAACACAAAAGAATATGTGGAGGAGTATTATGTAGATAATAGAAACAAAAAAAGCAGAGCATACAATTTTATGTTTAACGCCGTATTATTGCGTTTTCAATCTAATAGAATTAATATGGGACAAACTTAAAAACACCATAAGGCGAACTAATAAAACATCAACATTTGACAAAAGTACCACAATATACATTAGGAATGTTACAGAACACATAAGTACTGAAAACTGAAAAAATGGCGGTGAACGCACAATTATAAAAGAACGGCCAATGGATTCGTATGCTTTAGGTAGACCAAAGTATCCATTCAATAAAAATGAGTAACTGTTGCTACACTCCCTGTGGTGATAATTAAAACTTGTAATTCTCAATGCACTATACATATGTAGTAGTTAACCGATATTAGATAACTATGTAGTATTTATTACGATCACTAATTTTAATACAAACAGTACTGCATTACTGTAACATGTTCTATGTGACTTCTTGAAAGTTATTTATAGAAAATTTGTAATTAGTGTAAAACACAACACCTCTCTGCGACTTGAATATTTAATTCTCTATCTTCTGATTTAAAAATATAGAGGTGGTAATTGGTAAATACGGTAAACACGGATGGTGATTACATAAGGAAATGTTGAAGAAAAATTATCGTAAAAATTATAAATGCAAAAATATTTTTCTAAATTAAATGTTCGAATTGACCACCGTTAACAATATGACAAAAGCCAAGGCGATTCAGAAATTCTTTTTGATTGTTGTCATGACATCCGAGGTTTCTAATTTGTGTGCTTTTAAATTTACTAAATTCGCTGGATGAGTCACATATACTTTACTTTTTGAGTATCCGTACAAGAAATTATCGAGAGGAGTTAAACCTGGGTGACCACTTAAATGGTTCCTCTCCTATCTTCTATCCAATGATTTAGAAAGTGTTCATCCAAATAAGCCCGAACAGGTAAAGCGTAGTGTGCAGGCGCTCCATCTTGGTAAAAGAAAAGGCCACGTTGGTGCAGATCGGGTTCTTCTTAGTAGAGTGGGGATGAATTTATTTTGCACAAAGTGTAGATAACTCGCACCCGTAACCGTTTCTTCAAAGAAGTAAAACCTAAAATTCTTCCGTCACTATACCGCACCATACGTTTATTTTTTGAAGGTGTTGAGAATGAAATTCTGTCGATCAATGACAATCTTCGGTTGACCAATAACGACAATTTTGTTGGTTCATATGACCGTTTAAAAATATTAATTCATCAGAAAGAAATGATTTCTCTTTACAAAACAATCGTTAGCATTGCATATTTGTTTGCATTTGCTCACAAAATTAATTTCGTTGAACAAAATTACCTTATACAGGTGGAACTTCGCTTTCTTCACTAGTTTATGCACAGTAGATTGCGATAAATTAATATTAGAAGCCGTTTCCGTAATTACGATTTGAAGAGTACCTATTTGGCATTGCTAACAAAATGTTAAACTCATCTTCTTCATTTATTGATGTTCGACCAGAGTTTTGAATTACCATGCTTTGGCTAATAGGCGGTTGTTCAGTCTGGATTGCATTAAATAACTGCACCGCTTCCGTTTGAGCGCGTTGAATTTTGGGAAATCTGTCTGCACACACGGGTCTTTTCGAAAAATTTTTGTTTTTTGCGTAACTTTTTAAATAGCTCACTACATTAACATATTAAAGTTGCAACACAAAAATAATCGAAAGTTACTTTAGAACTTGTCCAAAATTAAATAATGGAGAATGTGTATTTCTGGCAACAGTTCCCTAAACTGTTAGTTACTTATGCAGAACTGTCAAGTTATGTTCATACTTACATTGATAAACTTTGTGAAGTAGCGACAGTAACTCGTAAACCTAGCGATGGAGCACCTACAAAATGAATCAGAGATTGCATAGAGGATATTCGACGACGAATGAATAAATCACATGAAAAATCAATTGTAAGGCTTTCCCAATAAGTTCGGTTCTCAATGAGAACATACCATACCATTAAAAAAACAGATTTAATGTTGTTTCTACATAAAATTCAAGCAATTTATGAACTCAAGCGCATAGAATTCGATAAGAGAGCATAGTACTGTCAACAGTTTTTACATTACATTACAAATGAATAATGACAACATTTTGTTAAGACTTGGCAACATTTCCAACATTACTTTTTAGTTATTGTAATAAATACTTTTTCTAATATTAAATTTTTGCACACATTTTTTGTTATAAAAAACATAACCATTTGCAATCAGAAAAAGTTCTGAAGGCACGGTATACAGCAATAATAAATAATTCAATATGCGTTGATAAAAAATAAGGTTAACAGATAATTAAAAACGAAATTATCTTTTTATTGTGATTTTGTACATTGAATGGAAGAATAGGCGCAGTATAATTATTTGTAATTATTATTTTTTTCTTAAATGAAAGATATTAATTTCAAAAGTTAACTTATCTACGACAATTAGATAATTGCAATTCAAAAACCTGTAATACCTCTCATCAGACAAAAGTCAATAGAATGGAACCATATTTATGCTGTTGTCTTTGATTAGGCTCAGAGTGTGTATGCAGTTACATATACAAAACTGTCGTTTTTGTTACAATAGAAAACACTGAATAATTTTGGCAATGTGGTGTGACAATAGCTTATTTCGGATAATTTACGTAAAAATGTGTGTATATAACTGAAGCAAAAATTAGAAAGAACAATTGAAGCAATCATGAGAAAGAACAATAATTGCTTTGTTCAGCCAATACCAATACGTTATATTGTACATCAGAATTGATGTACTAAAAATAAACTGAAATTACGGTGTTCACTAAAAACATAAACATATTTGGATATCCGAAAATAAACTAGGGAATATGAGTTATAAATAATATGACTTTGTACGAACTACATATTTGTAAGGTATTGATTTAATATCCTGTAGATATAGGGTGTCAGCTCACACACGGATAATTCCGTTCAATACAATGCATTTACACTACAGTCGGAATAGTAAATTTAGTTTTTCTCTAATAAAGTCGTAATAATTTTTTAGGAATAATACACGATTAGGACTCTACATGCATTCTTGAACTTGATCTAATTCAGTAGTATTATCATTGAATGAAAATATTTTCTGGCGCGCGTCCAAGTGAACGTCTATTTGCTTAACTCACGTTGCTTGTAAATCACAATTTAATAAATTTAGTAAAGAGGATATTGTTTACCAATGCTAAATGTTTCCCGTAGTTAGCTTAGCACTTGTTATTCCATTCTGGAAACTATTCGTTCATCTATTGATGTGTGTAAGTGCGTTCCCAAAACTGAAAAGTAGTTGACTACATCAATATTGCCTTTACAAATTGTCCGTGTTTATACATGTATAGATATCCATACACATACGAAAATGTACAATAGAATTAAATTGAGCTCAAAAGGACAGCGAACAAATATTAGTGTTCCATTAATAAAATGAATATATTGGCAGAGGTTTCATTTTTGCCGATAAATTGATGTGTAATTATTATAAAAAATCTAATGTGTTTATTACTGTTGTCAATAATTTGGTTACGTAAAGTTTAAACTGAGAACCAAATTTTTAATATACAAAATACTTTAAAGAAAAAATTTTTTAATCAATTTACAAATTTCTAAGTAGCTGCATTTGCAATTTGGATTTAGGAATTATGTTTATTGTATATCACCCTAAAAATGTAATTTGCGAGCGTAATTACATAATATAATTTCTAAAGACCGCTGAAGAGTCAATGTTCTGTCGAAGATCGCAGCTCCAATTAAATGACTTCCCATTATACCACAAAATACCTTAAATCCGAATCGAACGTGATTTTCTCTAAACCAATAGTGGTCATTATGTCTATTAAACATTCGACAATTAGAGAAATAATATCCATCTGTCCATAACACTCGGCCTGAGAAATGTGTTTCTGTACTTCTGCGGACAAACCAGCTACAAAATGCTGCTTGCGGTTATAATCTTGTAGTCTTAAAATTTGGGCAACATAGATAAGGGTGAAACTTGTGCTTTTTAACATTCTGGATGCTGTAGATTTAGATACATTAACCTGTGCTTCTATTTCTCACTTCAGATGCTTGAATTAGCCGCAATAGAAGCCAATGTTGCTAGTTCACCATTACAGTTACGATCTTGAACTACTAAATTATTTTCATTAGAGTTAGTTTTGACTTTTTCAAACTTCCATACTGCTGCATGTTCTTGTCTAGTCGTTTGAACGTTTTGATGTTTAGTTGCCTTCTATCCGGAAGGTTATATAAATAAAGTTTGATTGGCAAATGGGAATTTTTATAGTACTTTATAAATGTGCAAAACATATGGTAGCATTTTTAGTTGAATAATTCGTCATATTATTTAAATTTTATACCTACAAGTAATATTTTAGCTTGAATTATTATTATTCTATAGTTTTACTTCGTGGTCAGTGCAACAGTGGTCAGCATTTTGAGCATTGCCTGTGAATAGTTAACATTGAGATTTGTGTTTTTTGTATTTCATGTGATTTTGTTTTAGTTCATGCAAGGCTACTTCATTAAAATATAAAATTGGTAATTACACTAGAATTTTGTTATTTAATTATAGGTTATATTATACAGCTTACGGACTCACTGCAACTAAGCACCCACCATATTAAAAAAAAATTATATGAATGAAGAAAGAATAAAAAACTTTATTCAGTGATATGAAAATACAATATGGCGCCCATTTAACTTGGGGAAGTTGCTATGGATACCTCGAGTGCCGCCATCTTGAATTTTTGTTTGACATTGATTTTAAATTATTCATATTAAAAATATTATCTTTTATAGGAAACTTTTTTCGTAACTTTTAGACTTACGAAGATGTTCGACTTAGAAGAAAATGGCGATTTTTGATTCTTTCGACATAACTTCTGAATCGTTCAATATTTCGAATCTTTTAAAACAGATTCTAGGTCAGCACATAAAATTGCAAAACACTGCCCATTTAAACAAATCTCTATCTTCAATAATAAGGAAGATGCCCATGCAATTCCACCCGATTTGGGATATCCTGTATGTATTCTTCTATTGTATCACCTCAAATTAAATGCAAATTTTAAAGCGAGCAATTTTCATTTAACAAATAAAGGTCTAAAGCATATTTTATTTCTCCAAAAAGGGTATAGTCTTTATTTACTAAATTATACACATTCTCAGCTAAACAAATTGCATTCAATTTGAGAAAGATGTGCATACGTCTTTTTGCTTATAGATCTGAGATCTTACGATATCTTACACAAAACTATTTTTAGGAAAAATAATGGTTATTTGAAACCGTGTAATGAAACACAAGTAAATGGAATGTATATGGTAAGATGAAAATGATTTTAGTAATGACATTAATTCTTTGCCGTTATATTCCCATGCAAATAAATTAGAAGGACTCTAACGCTGGGTATCCACCAAACTGATTTACGATTCGCAAATGTCGACTTTGGATTTTCGACAAAGTCGCTAACTTATACGTTGTCTCCAATAAATTGACTTTTGGTTTGGATATACAAAATATAGTCGATTTATGATAAACTGAATCTGCAACCAACTTATCATTTAGTCGGAAGTCGAAAATCCGGTTAGTGGATATCCAGCGATTTTAATTGCGTTATTCCTCTGGCTTTATACATGTGTGTTATTGTATGATGTACATGCACCAAATACCAATACTCATACATCGTGAACCACTAAACAGAATATTTGAATAACCGCAATTTAGCATTTAATTCGCGTTAAAAGAAATTAGAATAAAATTTGTATGACTGCGATGTTTGTAAAGACTGGAATAAATATCTAACGCCCTGTAAAAAGATCATAAAGTTGCTTTATATTTTTATCATTTTGAATATAAACATGCTGAAAGAAAGTAAATAATACCGCGAATGTAGCTATATATTTGTCTTTTCTTTAAAAGTTAATATGAATCTATCTTGTCATACGCTTTTCCTGAAAGACGGGAAAACAAGAATTGTACCAGTACATAACAAGGAAGACTGGCTGTGATGAGGTACTTAAGTTGAGAATTAATGATGTAGAAGTTAAGGGAGAGTATACCCCGGACTGCCGATATTACAATCTGTAAAACGTCATAGAGGATGGAAGTTCTCTACCGTAGCTGAGAGCTACATTCAAGATTCAGTTTCGAATAAAGCAGAAATAGCTAGGGGAATACCAAGTCTGAATAAGCCAGCGGCATCAACTTCTGCTGAAATATCTGAATCATTTTATTTCGATAATATTAGAAAACAGAAGATAAACTAAATTCCAAATACCAAGGTTATGTTAATAACAAAATCGTATCTTTAAACTTTAAAGTTAATATCAATACACTACAGTTGTATGAAATCAATAAACATAAGAGATGTCAGTTGGTGATTGTTTTAATTAAGACGGAATATATTTCCTTATCTGTGCATTATTACTTTATTTCTTAATTTGACATATGAATGAATATGACATAAATATGTAAGTATATCAAATTTGACGGAGAAGTATTCGTGATGATAAGGAAAGTAGTTGGTTGTATGTAGGTTATTTCCACTTAGAAAAAAAAATTTTTTGATGCATATTAATGTCAATTTCTTCCACTGCAGAAGTATTAACGAAAACATGTCTAATATTATATGTTCTGGAATAAATTGGTATTTAATTAATTGTCGTTTCATTGACCTATAAGTGGAAATATTAAGTAGATAAGTAGATAATACATAATAAATGGTACAAATGGTTATTAAATATAATATCCGCCATAATATTATTGTTACGTAGCCTACTTCGTGCAAATTGAAGTGGTTTTTTCGACAGTAACAGATGAAATATACATTTTTCTCTAAAACGATTGAAAATAAATGGGTACATTCTGACATAAAAAGAAAGAGAATTTAATTGTATATCCAACCCTCTAAACAAATATAGGGTGTCCCGTTAAAAAAACAGAGTTATTGGCATTTAAATGTTTCCAAATGCTGGCGGCAGTAACTGTATGTCAACAAAAGGATCCGTACATGTTAACATTGGACATAGTAAACGTATTCAAGACGTATCAATTTGCGCAAACCAAAATTTTCTACCTTTTTTAGTTTTGATCCTATACAGCTCATTAACGAGGGCGCTGCAATTGCAAAATTTTTGATAAAATATTTATTTTCTCGAAAACAAAAGCACATAGATCTAGGAAGGTCTTAATAAAAGTTACTTAAAATATCATGTACAATCTAAAAAAACTATAATATATAGGGTAATCCATTTAAAATAATAAAGGTACATACGCTTTTTCTATAATTCGGACATCCTGTATATTTGAAAATATTTTCTAGCTATGCATAGTATAAATAGGAACAACTTTTATTTGAAACTTTTTTCTCTATACTGTAAAATAAACAAATTATCAAAGAAACCGCGTCAGCTGGAATATCCTGTATTTAACGGCTAAAAAGCAATCTTGGCGATATTGTACTGATCGCGTGTTTATAAAGAAAAGTTATTGTAATTTATTACTCGACGTATACAAAGAGGTATATTGGATTATCTATTATAATTGTAATCTAATATCTGGTAAACATTTTATCATGTGTTTAAAAAGACTTATTTGTGGAATTGAGAAGTCAGACCTAGCATCAACAGAAAACTCGAAACCGTACGTGTGGCTGTGAATAAATTGGTATACAGCTAACGAAAAAGAATCATTATGATTTTATTTATTTTTTTATTTATTACGAAACATAAAAAACTTTATCGTCCTTTATCTCGATGAATTCTCTATTAACTTTTGTACTAACATAAGTTGAGTTATATTATCGTAGTTCAAGTACAGGTAACAGTATTGTAATTTAGAACATTTTCTTACAAATACCTTGTATAAAGTATACATGATGTCATAAAAAATCATTACTTCAATAATTAATTTTCCAAGTTTTTAAGTTTCAATTTTATCGTTTATTCGTATTCACGTTTCAAGTTAGTTTTATCAAAAGCGATTTCATTTGTGCCACCAAAAAAAAAAGCAATTAATGCCTTATTAAACTAAAAAATTGATTTAGTAACATTATGGCTGATTAATAACGATTAAAAATTCAATTACTTACAACTTATGACACGTGCTCTTAATGGATAATATTATTCCAATTTTATACTAAATAGTTTATGATTCTGTTAAGCGGATAAGGAAACAAGAATATAATAAGCAAGGATAATGATCCTCCAACATCTTTAGGCGAGAGTAATTAAGTTTTTATTGCGATACGGTAGATAAACTTATCTAGATTTTGTTCTCTGGAAAGCACGTACACTTATGTATAATGGCGGACATATGGATGGATTTTATTACGTATCTATGAAAGATGCCATGTAGCAAAACGATGTGTCAATTCTTTCGAGAACCATAAAATAATTCTACAATAGCAAGCAAAGTTAATCCACAATGAAAAGTCGTATTTATTATATAAAACTTTTAGCAACTATGTACATTTTAAGACAATGTACAGTTTTAATACAGTAACTCGTCGGATGAAAGTATTCACAACAATAGGTACTTGTTTGACAAGGGTCGTCAGCATATTATGTAAACCAAATAATGCACCATTAATTATCATTATTAGACATTTGACCAAACATGTAGCATCAATTACTTATTTTATCGTGGTGTTTTTCAAGATTGCGCTAACAACTGCTTAAATGTAAATTTTATTTAATACGAAATTCTTGAATTGTGCGTGTTTCTACGGTTTTATGTTAATTTTCTACTATATTTTTGTTGTTGTAAAAACTGTTGTGCTGAACATTTGTTTAACAGATGCCCCTAAACGTCGAAGATTCTGCAAAAGCTATTGGTCTTGAAGATGGTTGACATTTGTGTTATGTTGGCAGAATTCTTCACAGGTTTCAGATACTGGTTTGAAATATGTGGAAAGGTTTAGATTTACTGGCAGACGCACACGAAAACCAGGATCTGGTAGGAGAAGAAGGACACCTGTTACTGGTGATTACTTTATCATACCACGTGTACTACGAAACCGCACTCCTACATCCGTTGAGACGATAAATCAACTTAGAAAGGTGTATCGTGTTGATGTTAGTGTGTGGACAGTTCGCCGAAAATGAGCGGAATCAGGATTGAAGTGCTGTATACCAAAAGTTGACTAAAGTTGTTACCACAACATCGAAATTGCAATTTGCTCGTAATCACTTGTTGTTGGAAATAGTGCATTGGACTAATGTAAATACTATTCATAGATGAATCTAGGTTCTGCCTATATTCTTCAGACGATGGACAACGAGTGTGGAGCAGATCCAGTGAACGATAAGCGAGAGGAGGCTCAATTATATGAGCATTTCATTAGAAACTCGTACAGGACTTATATATGGAAGGACGAATGGCGAAGGACGAATTGCACAACGATACATTACAAACATATTGGAAGACTATGTGGTTCGATTTGCTCCATTTATTGGCAATAATTTCATCTTAATGCAAGGCCACTTGCTACAAGAATTGTTAATGAATATCTGGGCGAAGTCGAGATTTCCTATATAGCCTGGCCGGTATGTTCACCTGACTTAAATCCTGTAGAACATGCCTGGACATGTCGGACAGGTACATAAGAAATAGGTTTTTGGCACCAATTTTACTAAACGAACTGCTCTTCTTGAAGAATATGAGAATATTCCTCAAGACTACTTCCGCAGCCTAATTGAAGAATACAGAAGCACATGCAAGCTATAATTAGAGACAAAGTAAGTAAACTAACTACTGAAGTACATGCATCTCAGCCTGCTTTTAAAGGAATCTCTTTAATTTCATTTCTGTATTTTCAATTTTCTCATTGTTTTCAAATATTTCCCATTTTCCATTGATGAATAAACTCCTGTACACCATTTGTCTTGTTTCTTTAATCATTGTGTCTAGAAGCCTAAATTATTATTTATTTTAATATAGAACATAACCACCTCGCTTAAGCCTCAAAAATATAATATAAATTGGTGGAATTGCACCTGAGTGAATATTCACTAGTGCAATATCTTTCTCGATACTCAATAACAAGTTTGGTCGTTAGACTAGATAATAATGAATCAAAATATAATCATGAAAATCATATTAATTGTTATTGGTATTAATGTCCTTAATAAAATACATTTCATTAAAGATGTAAACTTACTATGACTGTCCGGTTTATTAATAATTAAACTGAAAAGCAAATAAAAGTATTATTGTAGTAGTATGTAGTCTTATTTGCTTTATTAGATTTAATCAGTACGCTTATGGACAGTGATTTTTTAATATTTTTCTTCTTCGTGCCGCCCCCTGATTTTGCCGCCCAGTGAAAGTGCACGTTCTGTCCCCCGCATCGAATGGCACTGCATAAAAATATCCTATTTCTCTATTTAGTTCCTTCCTCCAAAATGTATTTATTTCCAAAACATGTTTAAGTTTAATAATATGATTAGCCAAAGCACAGGAAGCTGTTCTTCTTATTACTTTTCTATTGATTAGTCCCTATCCTTAAACCATTATGAGGTTTGCCCCAACAATTCACGACTTTTTATTTAAAATTTCGCAGATAAAATAATATAGTTTTCAAATTTCCAAAATGCAAAATAAGCACAAATAAACTGGCTTGATTTTACGACGACACACTCTTTGTAAGTAATTTTCGTCGCATCAAGTATGTATTACAAGAGGAAAAAAATTTGTTTTTGAAGTACTGTAGCAGTAAAATATATAACTCCGAAACGAAGTCTTCTTTAAAGGAGGGTCATGATGGAATGATAACAGGAAACAGTGGAGGAACAAAGAAAGTATAATTGAAATACGGCTAGGACACTGTTGAAGTAGAATATCTATACGTGATGCTCCGTCTTACATACAATAATGTACGTCGTTTCATATTGAAATGAATGCAGGTCTAGAAGTAATATAATTTGGCGTAGCATTTAAAAATATAAGTGCCAATCTCATGACCGCCTTCGCAGTGTACATACATACATAGGTGTGTAGTATATTAGCATTTAATACTGATTTATTACAAATACAAATGTTATCAGGTTTAACTTCCGTTACATGTTATTGTGCTTGTTAGAAAATTATATATAAATGAATAAGTGTACGTAGATAAGAGAGAGCATACAAAGGAATGCTTTAAAACAGCTAAAAAAAAATTAAATGGAGGCACAGCCATTTGAAACAAAAAGAAATGAAAAATAAAATTTCATGTAATCATATTACGTGGATGTATATAATTGAATCAACTAAAATTTATTACTACTGCATTCACTACATATTAACACAGTAATAACAATGCTTATTTCTGATTAACAATATTCGATTGAGCTATAAGTAAATTGATGTTATTTCCATCAAGATACTTCGTACTGTAAGGCCCGGTTTTACAATCGCTGGTTAATAAATTTTAACTGACAGGTAAACCCCAACCGCTGGCTAACGTGTTTATCGATCTCACAGTTTAAACCAACTGCAGGTCAAAATACATAAAATCTAAGCTAGCAATTTAACTTGAAGTTAAGCTTAACTACCAGCCAGTTAACAGAAACAATTAACCGCCGATTGAAAAACCGAGCCTAAGTAAAAACGGAAAATATGATTTTCGTACATAGTCTGTAACAAAGCAATATTGACAAGGACAATGCCAATGTATATTTAGTATACCTAACTATTCGAGATAGATCTTATTATTGTCAGGAATTTTCGTCCTTTGGTAAGGTCGCAGGAGGGAGCCCGTTTACCTCTACAATCACCAATTATTATTATATACTAATAAGCAAACTTGGAATGAAATCAGTGTGAAACCTATTTATAGTCTTTCTAGAGATTAAGAACTTTAAGAATAATATATAGGGTGTTCCATTAAAAAAAAAAGTGAGTTTCATCGATATGAGCTTAGTTGAAATAAACGTTAATTTTGGACAGCAGTAAAGTGCAAAATATGAAATCATAGTTATCGAAATACAGAGTTTTTATCATAACGTTGCAGTTGGCCCTATTTTTGAAAAAAAAATGCATGAATTCAAAAACAGCTGTTTTTGGGTATAAGGTACCTTAATAAGTTTTGATGCAGAATTGCATGAGCGATCTAAAAAATGCATAAAAATATACTATGCTATTTAAATTAAGAAAGTTGACGTGAACTTCCGGTAAACCGGAAGTGATACAAA